>JAFIDM010020617.1:0-14339 GCA_023159025.1 Thereuonema tuberculata
GCAGACTTGTGACGTAACATAAATCATTAATTACGCAAGACTCTTTCATCTTAATTTTGCAACTAATTTTAAATTATGTTTGAAGCTATGTTTTAATAATTATAATTTTAAAAAAATTAAAATTCTCTACAAGAATTTACTGCTTTATTTTTTTAATGACTTATCTAATTCTACTTCAGGTTAAATCTCTTATTGTTATAAGCAGAGTGATTCAGCAATTTGTTTCAATGTAATTGAAGAACTCATTACTTAATGCTTAATTCCATTTGGGTGGGTTTCTTATATACCTAATACATCTTTTCTGCAGGTACTTGAATATAAAGAACAAACAAGCATCATTTATTTCTGATTTTAAAAATTAAATCAATTATTTAAAAAAAAAAAAAAAGAATCTATGAATTTTTGAAAAACTACTGGAGGTTCATCACAAAACATTCCTAGAACTTTTTTTGACTCAGATCACACGACCACCCTTACACTAGCGTCTGCCATCCATCATGTGTATTGATAGATTGTAAATTTTAGAAACATTAATGGCCGAGTGCACCAAGCTTCAATTAACTTTGATGGCTGCATTTTGGACGGAGCTAAAATTAGTGGGGAGTAATGCCCAACAAAAAGTTTAACCTTTGTTTTAAAACTGTGTGAAAGGAAACAAACATGTATAAAAAGAAATTATCAAGTTTCTGAATAAATTTTCTTTTTATACATGTTTGTTTCACCCCCCCCCCCACTAATTTTAGCTTCGTCGACAATGCAGCCATCAAAGTTAATTGTAGCTTTATGCACTCGGCCATAAACCTTTTATCAGGTAATGAATTATCTATATAATCTTCATTTCGTATCTTTATAGAATTCAAAAATGAATTTTTTGATTCCTTAATTTACTGAAACTTTCAGTTTTACTAAAATTAATATTTAATGTAATTATTTCTCATATTTTTAGTACTTAGTCAAGTTGTTAATAATTCGTTCAATTATTGACAATTAATTAATAAGAATTTAAATACCGGTATTATTAATTTTTAAATATTATTCATTTTTCGAAAACTTTAGAAAAACAATTAATTTTTATGAATTTCTTTTTTTTTACAGAGGCAGAAAAGAGTTACAATTATTAGATACGAATTTTGTGTGCCAGAAAGTTGTGCACAAAAAAACTACAATGCTTTAACAGGTAATTTTGGAAAGATTAGTCAGAATCTTAAGTGAAATTAATTATCAGAATTTAAAGGATAGCAATAGCCAAGTTGAAATTTCCTTCACTTTTTAAGGTAATTCAAAGAAACAAATCACATCAGAATTAATTTTTCCTGAAACAATTGAAAGTTTTGAGAATATTCGAAAGGTGTATAGTACAGAAAATACAGTGACTTCTATGGAAACATTTCGCATTCAAAATATCAGTTGAATCTAATTATTTATCATCGTTTTCATTCAGAGAACTATTGCCTGAATTCAATCCAGTAGCTAGGGATACTTTGTGGGACCAGAAAAATGTTTTTTGCTAGAGTAATGAAGGCCTAACATCATTGACCAACGGAAAGTCAAAAATCATCACTGGGGAAAAGAAATTCGGTGATACGCCTATGTAATCAGTGGCATTATTTCATCTATTAGTTCGATACAGTATGGTATGACAGTACAGCACGAAAGGTACAGAAAGTTAAGAGTTTTGCCTCCAATATGTATGAAAAGTTAAAAGTACGAAGTAGCCAAGATTTTAACAATTACAACCGAAACATGCAGTTTCATCGGTAAATGCTGGAATCCTTTGATTTTTCTTCAACTTTTGATCATTTGCTCTTTTACCCTATGTACATTCATCCAAGAGTAACAAGATCTTTGTGCAAGAATAATAATATAGCAATTCCAATTTTAGATGAAACAAACCTATTCTGCAAAAGGAAAGAAAGTTTTATAAAAGGTTAAATGGCTTTATTTAACATCTTTGTGTTATTAATAAAAAGAGGTGTAAAATGTTTTTACTTCCTTTGTGCCTTCCGTAGTTACCATTTTGGAGAAATATATCATGCTTGTTTGTAACCGAATTATGACTTGGAATGCAGAAATTTATAGATTTTTAGAGACTAGTGACTGAGTTATTCTCGAGAAAGTATTAAACTACCAGAATTTCACCACTACACATAGAAAAATAGTGAGGATAAGCTTTCGACAAAGATCAGGTGTGCAAAAAATGATTTCAGTTGACAGTGATTTTGAAAATTAAGAGAATGCCTGGGAGATCACACTGATCCGTAGCGAAAAGATAAAGATAAAATCGGGAATTCTATCTCTATTGATATCCTCCCTCCAAAGAGTAGAAACAGTAATCAGTTTTGAAGTGCTTCATCAGAAGTACACTTTATCATGAAGGCGAAGTGGAATGACTTTGGCAGAAATTATGCGTTAAATTTAGAACTTAAAGATGTTCAATACAGTTATCAAGGTGGCAGAGGATGCATTTGGCATAGGCAATGAGAAAGATGATGCAAATAACTGATTACAATATCAGAACAAATTGGCCGTTTATTCGGGGAAAAGGCTACAGGTCAGAAATCCCTTTAGTATTAGTCACATCGCCCCTAGCATGGATACATGCGGCAATGTTTTGGCCTGGAGTCATAGAGACGTCTAATGCTATCCAGAGGAAGATCCTGCCATAGCTCTTGCAGCTAAACTCCTATGACTCACACCCTATGATGGTTGAAGATGCCGTCCCGAATGGTCTCACTCATGTAAATGGCGAAAAGTTTTGAAATCTTGTGGGTCAAGGAAGGGTGTCGTACATTGAAACCCGTGCTGCATGTGGGTGGGCAGTATCTTCTTGGAAAATAGATCAGTCCAGCGGCTCCATGAAATATTTCCCTGATCACCAACAGAGAAGACCGAGATGGCTTCCTACGTCATGAGCCACCAGTCCTTATGGTGTGTCGCTCAGTACTGAAGTTGGAGGAGCTGACAGTGCTTCTCCATACTCGGGTACGATAGTTATCGGTGTCCAGACAAAACTTTGATTCGTCGGTAGACATGATTCATTAGCAGTCCACTGCCGTCCATGTCACCCCACTCGCTACACTGTTACTGTAAACGAAGCCCCGATGATAAGGTGTTAATGGCAGATAGCTTAATGGGCCCGAAAATGCGAGTCGCCTCGCAATCGTGAATGTAGCCCCCTGGTTTCTAGGATGCCACAACATGTCTCTGGATGGTGGACTGGCATCAGTTCGCTTCTGTCGAATATTGACACGATTCTCTCTTCTGATATTCTGCCTAGGTCTCCCAGTGCCTTTCTTGAGTATGTTTTGGTTGAGACGTTCCCTCGGAAAGGTCCAGGTGGTGGCCTGTCTCCCACACTTCAATGATACGACTTCTTTCAAACTGTTCTTCAAAACAGCGTCGAATGCTTCCGCGAGGCTTGCTGATAACACAAGACACCTGGGACTCCATACTGATTATAAGGAGCTCAGCAGTCATATGACTACTGTTAGCATGACCACTGCATTAGCAAAAATAATGCTCCTGGTTGCAGTTCTCAGGGGTAATCGTAACCCATCTACAGTCAGTCGTACAATTGCCTGTGACGGTGCTGCATACGGGGTTTCGTCGTTAAAGGGTCACTCAGTCTGGGTGCAGTGTTTCTTTTTTTTTTTTAACAGTGAGTTATAAATATTAAATTTGGAAATTTCGATTACGAAACTATTTGGCTAATCCCTACGGGTAGGAAAAGGGGAGAATTTGAAAAGTCTCTCTGATTTGTATACTTTAGATGATCAAGAATTCTTCATTTTAGAATCACGTAAAAATTCTATTTTCATAGGGTAGACAGGACAAGATGTCCATCCCATAATCTTGTGCTCATCGATAAAGCTGAAGCAGTTAATCAGAAATTTTAATTACATAGGATAGAATAGAGGGAGGTCGAGAAATTTTGGAAATTCGAAGGATGATCCAAATTTGAAAATTTTTAACTTTTTTCCTTGTTTTTTTTTTTTTTCAAGATCACTGAAAACGGATTTTTTTTGTAATATGTAAAATTTTGACGCAAATTTGCCGAATATTTTATTTCACTATGATATCTTTTAGCTCCCAGAAGAAACAAAAATAACAACAACGACTCTGTTAGCCAACCTTAAGCTGAATATTTTCATTTCTATTGATTTCAACAAATGACATGAGCTTATAATTTGAATCCTTGAAACATTCAAGGATATATAATTTTATATCTTTGAATGAGCTTTTAACAAAAGTGTAGATAAAACAAAAGTTTATGCAACACATTACGCCTATATTTCTAATTACTTTTTGTTATTTTATGTTGGTAGGATGAATATATAGTTCTTTTTAAAACTTATATCCAGAGCTATAAATTTCAGTAATTACATTTATCTTGTAATCTATATTTTCGAAAATATCAAAATAACAATATAAAACAAAGATCTATTAAAATGAAATAATAAAACCAGTAGTTATATTATTCATTATATTTCTTTTGAATCTTTTTTTTCCCTAGATATTTTTGATTTGTTTGAATTGAAGTCATTTTCTCTTAAGTTTGAATGCCTAGAAAATGAAATAAGTTTTAGCTACGATGTTTCTTCTACTATTGTCTTGTAAGTAATAAAATGGAATTTTACTGTATGTAACTGTAGAATTTATTTCCTTCTTAAAATAATGATTTAAAGAAAAAGTATCAGTATATTTTTTTTCTTTCTTTTGTATGGTTATTGTGTTGTTTTATCTGGCCTGGTTCGTAAAAGTAGTAGTAGACTGACAACTGGGCTGGATCAAAACTCAGAACTAACTCGATCTCTACTGATCTGTGCTGATCTGTTAATTTCAAGGAGAGTAATGGTTTTTTTAGACTATGTACAATGATTTGTGATTGGTTGGTGGCCTTTAACAATTTGTTGGAGGATTTAAAAGACATGTGATTGTAATGGATTATAACCGTGATATTTAAATTAAAGAGAATTATGGGATATCCACCAACCGTTAGGAATTTAAAAATAAACAAAACAGATTTGACAGTTTAACGGACAAATTTAAAATATACCGTAAATTAAATAATGATTGATCAGAACAGTAGAAAAATAGAATAAACTAGCTTACAATAAATAAAACTATGATAAAAATCATCGCAGTATTACTACTTTAGCAGACTGTATTCTTGGATAGTGAATGGAAATAAGCATTACAACATATACTTTTAAACGAAAAATCTGCTTTATTTTTAATATCATACCAAAATACAAAAAATTAATCATTTACTTGAAAGATACCTTTTTCCTTAAGTCCCACTGAGGACAACCAAATGTATCTTCATGGTTTCTAATGATAACATGATTAACATCAACAGAACAAAAAAAAAAGATATCTTACAGCAATCAATATTATTTGGATATCCGGTATCTCTTCTGAAAAGTTTCATTTCTAAATATTAAGCAAAAATATGAAAAATATTATGAAGCTTAACTTTTGCTCTCCAGTGTAGCTGGTAAATTTTATCATTATTTTTATACTTTTCTTAAAGGAGGTTAAAAGACAATTCTCTTCAATAAAGAAATAATAGCCTATGATATTACAGATCCTTATTTAAATCAAAATGCCTTTTTTAAAATAAGTACTTCAAAAATATTACATCTTTTTTAATTACAAAATATTCGACAAAAAGCCAAGTTTGTGAAGTATGGGATCGACAGCTGATCTAATACTAAATTGGTTGATCCGTTTTTGATCATAGAATAAATATACATTAACTTAGTTTTTAGAACCGTTTTGCAGTTCTTAACGAGGGTCTTTTATTGGAATAAGAATGGAAAAGATGAGAGCAGAAGGATAGCAAACAAATTAATTGCATTTTCCTTTTCTTTTCAGGATGTTTTGCTTGTCATTAATATTAATGGTGATTTTTGCCACAATATTACATTTATATCTTCTACGAAGAAAAACAACAAAAACAGAAGAACAAATGGAAAATGTTTACTCTGCTGTAATTGATGAAAAAGAACCGAATGCAACAAAAGTAAAATTCCAATCTGAAAAGTTCACTATCGAAAAGAAAGATAAGAAAACGGAGTATAGTAAGATATTCTTTTATTACAATTCTGTTATCATTATATTTCATAATTTGAAGATAAACAGAGCTTTTTTATCTCTCGGCCTATATGTGGTTTCATTAAAAAAATGTAACACTAAACAGTATTACTGCTCATATTAGTGTAACTGTATAAAATTTAGTGGTCATTTCTTGTTTAATCAACGAAAATGTGGCTTCATTGTCCTAATGTTTTTATTCTTTGTTAAAGATGTCGTCAATAAAGAAATATAAAACCCTGCAATTTTAGATTTAGGAAAAAAAGTTTAAGAGTAAAAATTGCTTAAGTACAAGGGTTTCCTCGCAAAAATTGTGAACGGTTATTATATTTTTTTATTTAAAATCCCATTCTGATCAAATATTAATAAAGTTTCATTAATTCATTCATTTATTATTGTTTTAAAGTCCAATCAAATGAGATAAAGACATAAGATATAAGCCTTGGCCTTCTCACTATCCGCAGTCAAGGGATATTAACCGGAACCACATTTCAGACTATTTTAATTTCTTTTGATCCTAGGTCAAACGTTGACATACATTGAGTGATTGCAAATATTGGGTGATTGTAATAAACTGCTTCTATTCAACACTGTCAACATGTAGCAATTCGAATGTAACAAAATTTGGGTAGAGTGACTTTTCAGGGTATGGCTATCAACATTTCCGAAAAATATCAAAATCACCACTTGTGACGTTGCAATCAGCAAATGTTTTATTTATAAAAGATATTCATGCTATACAGAGATATATGCCCTTAGGGATGGAATGTGGTCCCAAGGTGTAAATAGTGAAGGCGATGAACGTGCAGTGTGATACTGTCTTTCAAGGCTGAAAATTTTGCAGCCTGTCGAAGATTACATCACATCTTTTTGCTGTCTCCTCCAGGATCAAGATTACAAGGATTAAGATCCGGAGAACGAGATGGTCAGGTAGTACTAATCACTTTGTAATCGGTGAAATATAGTAGAAACTATCACGTATATCGTCCAATATGTGGAGGTGCTCCACCTTGCATGATAATGTTGACTTCAGACATAGTTGCAGTTGAAGTACGAGAAAGGTATTGAACATGTCTCGATATCTCTGGGCCACATTTCAGTCTGCCACAGTGCACGACACTGGCTATTGCGAGTAGCTTCTTCAAAGAAAATGGTTCAAGGATAAATGAGGCTGTGAATCCACATCAGACTGTAACCTCAGGCGAAAGTAATTATTCATTGACTATTCAATAGCTGTAATAACATCTTCAATGATTTGTGAAGTGATATGCTTGCGCCCTCGACCGGGTTGAACTTTTAAACGTCCAGTTTCCTCGAATCGAATGATCATTCTCCTGAAGTCAATGGTCTTACACGTAATTGCTTACGACGCGACGACGGAAATTCCAAAGTGAAGCCGTGATAGTGCCGTTCACAAGCAATGAGCCTTCTCGGAATTATGACTGGCATCGCAGCTGATAAGCATGACATCCAGCAATTGTGGCCACCTTTACAAACATGTGAACTTTGCTGCAAAACGTGTGCTTATGCATTGAAATTGATTTTGCTTGCAGCGCCACAAGTAGCATTCTAGTTACTATTAGTATTAATTTCATTAAATGTAGCTTTGTTCATATTGGTGGTATTTTATTTTTATGCTGTATTGGAAAATTGCTATCAGAACATTTAGTAAAGCAACATTTCGCGTTCTGTCAGAACATTTCGTAGTTTTTAGGGTAAGGAAAGTTAGATTAAAAAAAATCAATATCTGCACTATTTTTTTCTAACCACTTTATATTTAAATTGAATCTTATATTTAACTGATGTATTTACTGCAAAAGGTGAGTTATCTTTTGAGAAGTTGTCTTTGTGACTGTCTTTGGAGATATTTAAGTCTGAAGATGGCACTAATTCTCATACAATTAACTCTCCTACAGACAAATAATGATTTCCTAATCGATGTCGAAACAATGTTTCGTAATCTATATTATAATCCATTTGAAATCTAGTCGTGCTTTTATTTATCGAAAGTTAACTTGATTTAAGCGATTTAACTTAACACTACAGACGCTAAATTAGCCATACAGGAATATTAAGTATATAGATTGATAAATCTCTTAGGGTCCACGATGGCCGAAGAGAGTGCTGGAGGTAAGACTCCCAACATTTCATTGACCTGGCACTAAGATGAGATCGAGGATCAGACAACGTTTGCCCACTTCTATTCCCGAAAAAGAAACCTGTTATCTATTACCGAGAAGGTTTCGTGGATTCTAGGACCTGTGTGGAGGAGAATTGTCTGGTTCATCCAGTCAGCAGTCAACCACTTATAAGTTTCACCACTTGGATAGCGAGCCAACGAATATTCAGTACCTTAGGTTAATTCAACTATCTAGGCTAAGGTATGAATATCCTACTGTGAAAAATGGAAATGTAACGATTGCCGGTAACCGATCGCGATTACCAGTATTCACTGCTGTGTACTGGTGGATGTTGGAAATGAGTTTAGTTTGTAACATCCAACGATGTCAGATTTCCAGAAGTTCTTAATTGTACCATATGTATTTTGGAAAAACATAACAGCTAAAAAAAACTTTAAAACACAAGCTTTGAACCATATGATAACAAGAAACATATAGTTACTAGTAAGGAGACTAAGCTATATACAAAAATGCACGAATAAAATGATTCGTACTACTTTTTATGAACTATTATTACTTATTTAAATGTCGTCCCTTTACTTATGTATACAGCATATTTAAATTGCGTCAAAAATAAACATATTCCTTAAACAGTCTCAAAAATCCATAACTTCAAACCCATTTACGATATTTCAAACATCTTCTCGAATATTCTTCTTCATTATAAAATAAAATAAAAAGGGAAAACTATTTTAGTTCTTTCTTTTTCACATAATGAAAAGATCAATTCTATTAAACAAAATAAGCATAAAATAAAATGAAACAATTGATTCACATCACATAAGTAAACAATAAAATAATAAATTATCATATTGGACATATACATCAATTGTTACCATAATAAAAGTTGCTAATTATTGTTTCCTTTTGTTTTGATATTTCTTGAAAATGCCAAGTGAATGTTTTGACACTCTCAGGTATTTGTCTTTATTAATACATTCGTAAATATTAATATAGCATGATTCAAGCAAAAGTCTTTCCTCATCTTCGTTACATTTATAAATCAACTTAGCTATAGGATCAGGATTATGTTTCTCGATCAAAGCATGTTAGGCCCAATCTGATAAGTTGGGTTTTTCATTTTTATAATAATAATCACTTTGGATTAAGTGCCGCACGGAGCACGTCTTATTTTTAATTTTTTGATTATTATTTTTATTTTATTTCTTAAAACGCTTGAGGAAGGACGAGCTGATGAAGCTCTCCGAAATATTGCGTTAATTTGTATGGGAAATGAAATAAATTTCAGAGTTTGGTAAAATTTAATTTGAAGTGATGTTTTATATTCCTATATATTTTTACGAGCTGAATTTATGCTCTTTAGGAAATAGTTAGATATGAAAAATAATAAAAATAGGCCTACATTAAATGAACCAAATGCCCTTTGTAAGGAAATTGCAAATTATTATTTTAATTATTAAATTTACAGTGCAGCACTCAACTAATAAGAAAAGACGTAAATAACAATAAAAGATGGACAGTACTTTTATTAGAATTAAACATGTTCAATATACAGTAAAAAAGTTATAAAATTGCACAGTAGGTTAAAAAGTCTAGGTATAGGACTGCTACTGTAACACCGATTGAAGTAGGAGAAAACTTTTTCTCCGAACTGCTCATTTTTTTTAGCTTGTTTATACAGGAAACCCTCTTGGGCTATTTTTCTCTTTTCCTTGACCTTTTCTTTTTTACTGCACAACTGACACGTAACTGATGCACTATAATCATCGAATTGCCACATATAGAACGAACTGGCTTTGTGCACTGCAGACAAAAGTGAGCTCTTGACATTTCTTTTTCACAAACGACTAATTCTTCGGTCTGTGTGTGTGTGTTTCACTACTTGTCGACGGTTCTCTGAAATATGGAGTAGCAGTTTCTCCTTCTGCTTTGCCACAAATAATTTCTGTTTCAGCTGACTTCATTTGGTTTGCCATTTCTTGCTCATTGATCTCGTTAATTTGATCTCCTCTTCAGTCTCAAGGGCACGAATCTTCTCACGAGGCAGAACTGAAGTTTTGTATCCCTTTCACTTTGCCACCAAACATTGCTTCTTAAGGAGTTGCTGAATACCTTCATGAAATGTTGTGTTTTTCAAAAACTACGCACATTTTAGACTATCTGAACACTTATATGTTTAGTTATCATTCAGCCATGCAATTAAATGATTTTGGATCCCCTAATTGGCCTTTTCAACCGAGTCTTGCTCTGACTATGACGGTGCTTCCAATGGACCATTTTAACTCCTTCGCACATTGAAAAAAACCGCTTTAGCACTATTAGCAAACTCGTCTCCATTATCTGACTCGAGAATAGTTGGGAACCAAATATTAAGAATATCTGTAGATTATATGCTATTTCTGCAGCTATCTTAGATTTCAATGCTCTTAGCTGCACAAATTTGGTCAAATGATCTTGATAGACCATAATAAATTTAAATTCCCCATCCTTTTTTGACTGCCTGTCAATCAAGTCAGCCTGCCCTCTCATGTTCAGCTCAGACGAAATAATGAGCTTTATAACCAGTCCTTTTTCGGAGCACTATTTTTGGCCTGGCACTGATTACTGGAGAAATGTATAGTGAAACAACTTCATATGTTATATTTTTGTATTTGTCTGATGTTCTTTTAACATACGGGTTCTACCTCATGTCCTCTGATGAGTCTCAGATAAAATAACGTAAATTTTATCGTTTTGTACGAAATATTGAATTTTGATCTCACCTGCTTTCATGGCCGAGATCAATTTTGAGGAGTCTTCCACTCGCAGTACATCGTAACGCTGTCAATCAGGCTTGGACTGGCGAGCCGGCTCTTTGGCCTTCAGGCCGGTGCGCCCTCTTGCAGACGAACTTGTGGGCCTTCTTTGGTTTCATTTCCTCTTTGCAATAAGAAAAAAGAAAGCTTAATTTAAAATAATAATCGAATAATAAAAACGAAGAAAGGGAGAAATTAAAGTTGAGATACAAGGGGTTTCCAGCTCCGGTGATTGTATGAAGGCCGATGTTGTATGAGGGCGCGCCAGTCAAAGCCTGATGTCAACCGCTTGTAATATTGGGGCTTCTTCCCTGCTATTTTCTCTTTTGTAGCAATCACCTCATCAAGTTTGCAATACTTCTGTGGTTAGAAAACCACTGTTACTCCCATACGTGTTCATCACAATTTCATAAACTTCTGGTAAAAAAAAAAATATCACGAGAAACGATTTGATTACTGTTACAATCCATTTTCAATAATTCACAAACTCACACGGTACAATCCCACAGCTGAACTACAGCAGCAGGCCATCCTTAAACCATTGGTTACCGTCGCGCTGTTGCAACATACACGGCGCATCCTCACAATTACTGGTATCCCCCATATTGAATCTTTCGATTACCAATATATACCAGTGAAAGCCGGTAAAATACACTAAATTTTTAACATCCACCAGTAAAAAGCAGTGAAAACCAATAGTCGCGGCAATCGTCAACATGTTCAGATACATCAGATAGTTGTGAGACACCTAGAATTCGTCAAGCAAAGAGGGTATTACGAGGGTGGTTTGATAACTTCTCGGAACGGAATAGAAAAAAAGTACGTACGTCACTGAAACTTTTTTATTTTTCAATGTAGTCTCCTTGTAGATTAATGCACTTTGCCCAGCGATGTTCCAATGCTTTGATCCCATGTCGAAAATGAGATTCCTCAAGGCCTGCAAAATACCCGTCAACTTCAGCTATCAGTTTTTCTTTTGAAGAGAATCTCCGTCCACCAAGGAAAATTTTCAGCTTTGGGAAGAGATGGAGCCATATCAGGCGAATAAGGCGGGTGTGGCAACAATTCATACCTTAGTGCGTGTAATTTTGTCATGGCGACGGCACATGTGTGCGGACGTGCATTGTCTTGATGGAAGATCACTTTCTTCTTTGCTAAATCTGGCCTTTTTTCGCAGATGTTTTGTTTTAATTGGTCCAGGAGGCTAGCAAAGTATTCTTCATTAATTGTTTTCCCGCTGTGGAGATAATCTACAAACAGAATCCCCTCACATCCCAGAACACTGATGCCATGACCTTTCCGACCGAATGAATTGTCTTTGCTTTCTTTGGCGGCGGAGAATCAGCTTGTTTCCACTGCTTTGACTGTTGTTTTGTCTCTGGGGTGTAGTAGTGGACCCAAGTTTCATCTGTGGTCACAAATCGGCGTAAAAAATCTTGTTCCTTTCTTCTAAAACGGGCCAAGCATTGTTCCGACATATCCATTCTTATGCGTTTTTGATCCAGCGTCAAGAGTCGCGGCACCCATCTTGCGGATATTTTTTTCATATGTAATTCTTCAGTTAAAGTGTGATATACGCTTTCACATGACATCTGGCAAGCTTGAGCAATCTCTCGCACTTTCAATCGGCGATCCTCAATTACCATTTTGTGCACTTTTGCAATGATTTCTGGGGTAGTGACACATCTTGGCCGACCACTGTGTGAATCATCATCTAAGCTCTCCCGACCGAATTTAAATTCGTTTGTCCACTTTGCAGCAGTTAAATATGAAGGAAAAGAGTCCCCCAGTGTATTCTGGAAATCGGCATGAATGTCCTTTGCTTTCATACCCTTCTTTACGAAGTACTTAATTACTGCTCGAATCTCGACTTTTTCCATTTTCGCAAATCACTACGCGGGAACAACAATAGAGCCACGTCACCGCCGCAGCTGTCCTCCAAAAGCACTGACGTGACACGTTTTTATAGGCAACAGTCGAATGAATATCACGTGAAAAACTGGTGGCGCTAGCGCTGATCTCTGGTGGTGATTCCGAGAACTTATCAAACCACCCTCGTACATAAGTTACATTGTGTAGTTTAGAGTCAAGAAATCACGTACATATAAAAAGAATTACGTCGATGGCCATTATTGAAAGAATCGTGTAGAGACAGTGAAGAAGGATTTTTGACACAAAGACAAAATAAAAAACCTGAACAGTAGAAATGGATTAATTACTTACACATATCTTGTATGATAATAAACAAACAAATTTTCTTGATAATAAATCTTCTTTACTCCTTTACTCACAAAACAATATTTCGAAAGAAAGTCTTTCTTCATCTTATTCCTAAATGATTTGAGAAAAGAAATAGCATATTTCTGCCTTATTTCTTTTATTTTTTAGACCTGATTTTGTAGATGTCGAAAAAAAGTTTATCGACCGTTTTTTTTTAATTGAAATTATTTCAGTTAATTTTACTGAAGTCAGGAAGATCTAGAGAAAATTTAGAAATTCTAGCTTTAGTCAGGAAATTGGAATATTTAAAGCTAGAATTTTTTTTTTCAAGCTAAATGTAGAGAGACATACCCTGATTTTAAGGAATAAATATAGAAACCATTTTAATTTTATAAAAGTAGATTTTCGTGAATATACTTTTTTTTAACAAAACGAAATATTAACATAATTGTAAATATTAATGTCAAGAATCACCTCAAAATCTTCAACTTCTTAACTTTTAATATTACTTTTACTTTTTTCAGACAGCAAGGAATCTATTATACTCTGCTTTTCTGCATTGAGGAATTTACAAAACCTAACCAAAATAACAAAGGAAAAAGATGAATTGAAATGCATTCATGGAATTCGAACAATAGCTTTCTTAGGAGTGATCTGTGGTCATACTCTAGTATACGGATTTGGGGTGATCGGTACGTTTGCGAAAAAAATAGATTTGATATTTTTCTTTTATTCCTTTCGATTTTCGATGTATATTTTTCTTTTCTTTTCTTTTTTTTTCGTTTTGTTTCTTCCTTTCACCTCACTTAACTTTTTTTTTTTATAATAATAATTATAAAATAATTTATATACTGTTAAAAGGAAAAATAAGATAAAAATCAATACAATGCCATTTAACATTAAAAATACTTTACATCTTTTAATTTAAATACATTGTATAATTTGTTAATTATTATTATAATTTCAAATAATTTTTACGTATTCAATATAATTATTATTATTCCTTATCAGCATTTTATTATATCTGCTCCTTTTTATTGCAAGCATATTATTGCGCCCCAAAAATTCCAAACTTCTAATATGATAA
>JAFIDM010020618.1:0-12112 GCA_023159025.1 Thereuonema tuberculata
GTTTTCAGTTCAGATAAGTCAACTTATGAAAAAAGGAGCTTCCATTTTTTTGTATAGAATATAGAATATAAATATTAAATATCATTTTTCATTGATCATAAAAGTAATGGAGAAGTGAATAATTTAGATTAAAGTTTATAGAAATATTCCAAATTTCCAAATTCCTGGACTAAAAAAATGTTTAGATGGATTCTAAAAATCATATATGTATATATAAATAGATATATATTGTGTAGGTGTATAACATGTGTTTATAAATAATTGTAATGTAATTTCTCTAAAGTAATACATTCAAAAGTTTGTTATATAAATATTTTGTGCAAATATATATTTATAATACGTATGTGTGTAATGTATCTGTACAAATAATAAACGACAAAACACAAATATTAGGAACTAATAAATAAAAAAAGAATATTCTGCCTTCATGAAAACCATAATTTTATATTTTAATGAAAAGCTTTTATAAAAATTCTTTAAAAACATTATCTAGATATTTAAAAAAAAAAATAGGACGAAATTTAGATCTTTTTAACACCACCGTCTTGAATTTTAAAGGCAAAATATTGATACTGACAATTTGTGCTCCTTCTGGAGGAAGGATACATTATGCCATCTTGTAAGCCGTCTGCAAAATAGAAACAGGATAAACTGTAGCTAGCTTTATTAAACATTTATTGTCTATGGGTTGTTTAAATTTAATATTTTTTCTCAAAATTATATAGTTGAAACAGAAATTATACAAGTTGAATAGTACTAATTTGCATTTCGTTAAAAACTTCCAGCTTGTCCATATCTATATAAACAGTTTAGATTCGTTTTCACATGGGTAATTCCGATCACAAAAACAATCATTACTTTTCCAAACTGCTCCTTTCAACTTAATTCATTCTTCCTTTTCCTCCAGATAAGATTGCCTGCCCAATTTTAAGTTACAATCCTTTGCTTATAAGCCCTTCATATACAGTGATTTCAAAAAAAATATATTATATTCTCAAAAAATAAACCCTGCATTTAAAAAAAAACAAAAAAAAAAAAAACATATTATTTTAATCATAAAACAAACGTCCGTATCACAACGAACCTCTGCAATTATGAATACGTTGGTCATTTTGGTTAATACAGTATTACCAATATCTATGATGAGACTTATTATTAATAAATATGATTAAACATGTAATTACCAACCTGTCATTTACTCATTTATAAAACACTGGTTCCCAATTTTCTGATCAGTTACTCCCTTTCTCAGAGTATTTTTATCTCATTAATCTTCTCTTACGACAACTAATAAAAAATACAAATAAAAAATTAGCTAAACAAACCAGCCAACTTACTTTAAGTGCGATTTATCTCAAATATAAACAAGATAGAAAGACAGACAAACCCCAAGGCAGAATGTTTTTTTATCTTTCTGCAACGGTTGATGCTAAGACGAGAAACTTTCTGCAGATGCGAACGTTTTAGTAATAAATTAATCTTAGAGGTTTTATAGGTGAATAAGTAAGCAATTTACACATGATTAATTCTTTGTATAGACGAAATTTTCGTTTATGCCCCGCAAAAAACGTTCATTCTATACGATATGTTTCTTCAGGCCTAATTTTCGTTCTGCGTGACAATATCGCGTCGTCGCATGATGTTCGGCTTTGGGGCAGACAAATACGCTCAAAAGCACAGTAAAAAAACAAAAAAACAAAACAAATCGTAATATCCTCGTCGATCATCTTTCGACCCTTATAAGTTCTTTGACATCTCTGGGAGTACCCTGATGTAGACATTCTTAAGAAGTTTATATAGCCTACAACCTACAGCTATAATAGGCCTACATCCTATTTCATAGCCTCATAGTTGATGAATTTATTTCAATGTTTCGTTAACTATTTACCAACGTTTATTTTGAGGTGTGTTATAAGCGGCTTCTGTGTCAATTTCTATCTTTTTCAGAATCATAATAAAATATACTACATCAATCATTATTAGTATTTCTAATATGATTCTAAAAAAAACTGTCAAAACTGTCAACTTCTGGATAATCCAGTAAGTCACCTGACTATTTATTATAAATTAAAATCAAACTAGACATTAATAGTCCATTTGAAACATCTGGCTATTGTTAGTACGCTAACAATGGGTGTAGGAGAAATTATTACAGATTGCATTACTGAATATCTGATAAATATTTTTATAATTTAACAAAATAATGGCTGCATTTAAAATCGTTGATTATAGTGACATTTAACAATATCTGGATTAATAAACTACGCTAAAAGAAAATTCTTATGACAAAGACTTTCTGATAATCTGAAGGGTGTGGGGTGTAATATATGTCCCTCCCCCAGAAATAAAAACTCGATTTAAAATTTTTCTTATTTATTAGCGAGGAAGAAGTTGTTTCATTATTTATTGTTCCATCACTTTATAAAAGTTTAACATTCTATTTCTTATTATAAATACATTAATAAAGAGAGTTTTATCTACAATCTAGGTGTACTTCTAGGTTTTTATTATTAATACTTCCGAAAGTAATCGGAATGTTGAAAAATCTGTAACTAAATGGGGAAAAAAACCAAAAAACTTTCACTCAACAAACCACCATTATTTCAAATCGAGAACGAATTTTGTAGCTGTAATGGTTTTGAGAGGGGAAGATAGGCTTTTGGTCTAGAAATGGCAGGAATTCTGGTGTTTCAAATCCAATATCTTTGAATCTATTCTTAATTGCTTCTGAAAAACGAGGAAACATACAAAACATATATTTTATATATTTACATATACAAAACAATACTTACTCGTCACTTCGTCAATTCTTAGGCGGGATACAATGGAGGGAGTCTCAATTTAAGTGAGAACAAGACGAGATTTCGATCACGTGTCATCGGAAGAGTGTGCTGTTAGCTAAAACGCCAAGTGCTATAATTGTTGGGTTTCAACTCAAAAGAAAAAGATTTTGCTTCCAATTTGACTGCGGAAATGAAGATTTTAAGGATTTTGCTCAGCAGATTTGCTGTTATCTGAAAAAAATAAATATTACATCATCCATTCCTAAAGAAATAATAATCTTTTAAAAAATGTTAAGCTACATTTGCTTTAAAAAAGAGAAAATATCTAAAGTGGATCTTTTCAATTTTTTCAAATTTTATATTAAAGTTTCAATTGTAGGATAACTTAAAAATTATAATGGCTTTTATTTCGAAAATTAACGATTCAACAATTACTCGACAAATGCTAAAAACTCAAATGCACAGAGCTCCAAGCAAATTTAGCAAAAAAGAAAAACACATAATAATAGTGACATTCTAGATCATCCTATTTGCTTATTACTATTGTAAGCCTTGGTTGTTTACGAAGCACTTCTGTCTCCCTCGTGAAGTTTACATTCATCACTGTGAAGACATTTTAAAATATTATCGTATCAGCAAGGGAGAACTACAGGAATGGCTTTGCCAATAAGAAAGTTATGGGAAAGAAATACAAGTATAGTAGCCAAAGGATATATAACTATCGATCGGAACCAAATGAAGTTTTCTTTTGATTATGTACTGATAAAAAGGATAATAGAAGGGCCCAGAAATAAACAATTGATAAGTGCAGCTTTGTTTAAACTTAGGAGCGATTATTAAAAGTTTCATTTTCAGTATTAATTCTGATTTTGATTACATGAAAGCCATTTAGAATTATTAATTAAGCACCATAGATTAATCAAAAGCTTATTTTGTTAAGCGTTTCCCGACTGAAGATCTATAGTATTTTGCAAAAACAAATGGTTTGCCATATATGGCCATTACGTAGCGATCGATTTTGTCTGGAACAAACATCACCAGTCACGACGTCATCAACTTGAACTCCGAGCAGTCAGTCGAAGATGGAGTCGTTTTGTGATCGCATAAACGTCACCAAGAAAGGACGAACATTGCATAGCCAAGCAAGGGGAGCAGTGTAGAACATTATTTCAATTGTAATTGTTATTATGTATTTGTAACTATAGAAAATACAAAAACCAGAATGTTTTCGTAATGTTTAAAAGATTCAGTAACGGATTTTAGCAATAGAAGGCGCTGTTACGTCCTGGAAACATCAATCCATAAGAAAATTACATCATCAAAAGCTCTTCTTTCATGAACTGAACTATAATAAGGTAAGAAAAGTTTCGTTATGCACAAAACGGGGAAACTCTTGCCAAATTTTTTCTGATAACAATATACGATCGTGCGCGCGTAATAGCATTCTTTGAGGTCAAATTGCTGAGAACACAACATAAATTTAAATTTTTATTTCAAACCATTTTTACATGTGGGAAAGTGATTAGTGGCGCTCTAATTAGTGGCATACTTAAAATCCGTCTTTGATTTCTAACTATTGTTAGGCGGTTGATAATTGTTCTGACATATACTTTCTCTCTATCAGGCCGCTACAACACTGAAAACTCTTAAATACAGTCGGACCTCTATTTAATGAAGTCGGTAAATCCCGAAAAAAAATTCGTTATATGGAAAATTCGTTAAATAGAGATTCACTTTTTAAAATTACTGTAAACTATATAAAACAGATTTAAAATACTTAAACAATAAATATTATTAAAAAAGTAATAATTTTTATGATATAAAGCATATATTACCACATGCGTACTTAAATTTTACTAATAAAGTCTGTTAATTTTGTCTAAGTTTTTTTTTGAAAACGTGTTTTCGCTCATAGTATGTCTTGCATCTTTGCAATGCACCGAAAACCCCTTCAGGCGTATTTTCTTCAAATTGAAATCCGCGTCGGATTGTTTCAAATGATTTTAGCATTTCATCATACGAAGGTTTTTTGATTTCTTCATCATGATCATTTCCATTCATCATCTTCATCTTAATTTATTGCTGTATTATTTTTATTTTTCACACTGTCCAAAATATCCGATTCAGTTAGTGTTTCCAAGGACTCAACTTCAAAATCAAGTGAAAGATATACTAATAATCATCAATCATCGTTAATTTCTTCTTTTTCCCTCAGCTGTATCCTCGAAAAAGTTCGTTAAATAGAAAATGCACTTCGCTATTTGGAGATTATTTACGAAGAAATTAGCAAAATGTTCTTGGTTCCATAGAAAAGTTCGCAAAATAGAGGTTCATTAAATAGAGGTCCGTCTGTACCACTGTTTTGGTGATGCAACAAAAAGAAATAGTACGTTAATGTAATTGTCACCCAACAAAAGTCAAAAAAAATCTATCACTGGCTGGCAATAGTTACTCACTGTGCCTGCGAAGTCTTAAGCCCCGCGAACACCATCCATCTTTGCACCAACATTAATCGGCCGACTTCGAGTCCGCCAACTTTTTGTCAGCCGTCACACCATCCAACTCGCAAATGAGTCGGCCGTGATAGAAGGAATCCCATAATGCATTGCGTTTCCCCTTGCAGCTGTGTAAAATGCGAAAAAAATCGAGGTTTTGAAACCTTTCTGATAAATTCTGCCGCATACAATTACTGCATTTCAGTATAACCTTTATTTATTCATGAAAGAAACTCGAAATACTCTGATATTCATGGTGTACGCGCTTGTCTTCGACTCGAATCGGGGAACATCGTTTTAGACGCCATTTCTTTCCATGGGCGTGACGTCATGACTGAAGTGATCCAACGCTGCCTTGTGATTGGGTAATTCCGACCGACTACCAACCAACTTCCCGAGTTGCCCGTGCACAACCAACTCGAGTCGGCGGACGAAAGTTGGTGGCAAGTCGCTGAAAAACTGGCTCAAGACTGTCTCTACCAACTCGTGATGTCAAAATCGGCCGACTAAGTTGGTGCAAAGTTGGATAGGGCTTAATACTATGCAAGACCCCGAGATCCAAGTGTAGGGTTGGGGATTTTCCTTCTCATCTTGGAAGGGATACAGAGGGGTTTTTCGTTCTAGTAATTATGAAATGGCTTCCAATCTGAAGAAAAAGTGGAGAAGAATCTCGGTTATAAATTGATATTTTGTTAAACGAATATTCCGGTTCAATTAATTTTACTTCTGCTGTTGATGTAGATTTACAGAGTAGCAATGTACAAGAAAACTGCTTAAAACTTAAAAGAAATATAGATATACACTGTCCGACAACTTTATTAGGTACAACTATCTAGTAGAGTGCTGGGACTCCTTTAGCCCTCAAAACAGCCTGAATTCGTCAAGGCATGGATTCCACAAGATGCTAAAAACGTTGTTGAGGTATTGTGTACCTTGCAGACATGAGTGTGTCACGCAGTTCCTGAAGATTTGATGAGGTGCAGGCTGATGATATACAAAGATATTTTATTTGTAGATTTTGAAATATTTCTCCTAAAAGTCATCTCATCTACTCTTGTTCAATCGATGTTCTCTATTCAACATCGATTGAACAAGAGTAGATGAGATGAGTTTTTGTTCATTGATGAATATTAATAGTAGAGTCCCATTAATCCGGACTAGATGGGACCAGACCTTGACCGGATCATCGAAAGTCCGGATTAAACGTAATTTGCCTTAAAATGCACATAACACAAGTTTTAGATGGGTAAAACTAAAAGAAAAAATCGGCATTTTTTTTCTTTCCCTACAGCTTACTTATAGTAAATAGTTTTAATACTATTGTATATATAGATCTAAGTTTTTAACCTACGAACTGATGTAGGATTATCAAAATAAAGTATCTTTGAGATGAAAATTTGAGCCAATTGAGGACGTCAAATCCTCTCAAAGAATTATTTTCGTACTGGTCTATTACTCAAATTAATAAATCTTGAATTTTTTTTTTAATGCCGTCCGGATGTCCGGAATAGGGGGGTCCGGATAAGCGGGACTCTACTGTAAACACATCCAACAATTTTTAAAAAATGACTTAGATATATGGTATTTATATTGAGTGATTCCTGAAGTAAGTCAAACGTGATTTAATATTGAAAATAAGAGAGGCATAACCAAGTGGACATTTCAACACTGATTATAATTATCATCTTATTACATCGCCAGTCAGAAGATGAGTACGATCACTCAAGAAACGAAACAAAGAAATCCCAGTTGGAGTGCTATCTTTCAAATATCCAATTCCAATGTCCTCCGAATAAAAAAAATCCAAACTATCTGCTATTCAAATAGTTTACAATTTGAAATTGCAATACAGTTATATCTTTATAGATAATTTGTTGTTGATTTCTAGTACCTCTATGGGAATGTGTACTTATTAGTACACTTGTAAACTTGTTAGTCTAAAATAGCGTTGTCTAAAATGTCAAATGTACAGCAGAACAGTGTTAGTGGTGGCAAGCTGTAGTATCCATCAAAAAATTTATAAACTAATTTGCAAAAATACAGCATTAAGGAGAAAATACTTTAATTACTCTTTAACTTTGAATTCCAATCACACTGATATCACTTCATAGAACCAACATTATTTTTTTTTTCACAATAAACAAATCTTTTATATTTATTATATAAAAGAATTCTCAAAAAGCGCTATTTCTGAATGAAATATATATGTGAAATAGGAAAGATTTTTTTTACGTGTTATTTATTTATCTGCAACAGTTTAGGAAACAAATTCTATTTATAAAAAGCTACGAAATGGCTAAAACTTTTCAAATTCTTACTAACGTTCAAAGTAATTTAATAAACTATGAAATTAACTTTTAGTTTTAATTGATTCATGTTCTTATTATTTCTCGCCATAAAAACGAAATGTCGTTGATTCTCGTTTCAATTGAGACATTAATAACAATGAACTCATCGACTCAATGTTCTTTACCGAAGAATTGGAGACACTATTCGAAGAGATCGGACTTTATTCAGTACAGTTTTTATTTTTGGAACTCCCTTAGACTTATCTTCATATTTAGAACCAGTAGAAGCCAAGGGTCTCGTACAGCATTTAAGAAAATTCTGGTTCACGGAAAGTAAGCCTTTTTTTTAAGGTCGTTCTCTTATTTGAGAACATGAATTAAATTATAACTTATAAGATGAGTCGTAATCTTGCTTGTGTTTTTTAAAAAGAAAAGTGTTAAGCATAAACCAATGTTGTAACTGTACAATAGACATTCGTTATTCGGAATGGATTTCAACTGAGAGGACTTGTTAGGGTTTTATGTCCACGTCAGAAAATGAAACTTTTTAATTCTGTGCATTTTATGTGAACTTTTACAACTTCATCAGTCTTCGGAAATCTAACCAAAAGGCCTCTTTTAATGATCTTATTGTTCATTTGATATTTGGAATTAATAAAACTTAAAGAGGTCTATTGTGTATAGAGTAGTTTTCGAAGTTTATTATAATAATTTATGTATTATTTAATAGGTTAGGATGTATGTTTGATTTGGATTTATACTATACACTGGTCTCAATGAAATGTGTAGTTTTCCCTTTTTCTGACAATTGTTACTTTATCTCATAAGTGCTCCAGTCAACATCGATTTTACTCATAGTCACCTCCAGCACATTCCTCAGATTAGTAATTTATTGGCAATTGTAAATACGAATCTGTGCTAACTAGTTTGTTAAGGTTAAAAAAATAGGGTTAAAAATGAAAATTTAAGATTTTTATTTAACCTTTTTTGTAGCGAGCATTAAAGACAAAAATAAAATTTGATTGTTTTTGTAACAAGTTTTTTTTGTAACAAGTTTTTCAGAATCTAGCAAAGTAGCATAAAATTACATATTTAACAGGAGAGTCATTTCGGTAATAGTCAAAATACAACGAAATTAAAGTACAGAAATATAGCTGAGGTTATTGTAAATACTGTTAAAATGAAACTTTGTAACAACAAAATTTTTGAAGTAAACATTTTTTTTTATTATGTATCCATTATGTATTTGGGGGGGGGAGGCCGAGAGGGACCCCCCCCCCTGAAAATTTCAAAATTTATAGATTAGACGTATTTTCTTTCTTTCTTTCTTTTTTTGGTTCGATAGCAAGTTGAAGCGATTCCCCAAATTTCGAAAATTATCCTTTTTTTTTTGGTTGTTTCTGATCAGTTTTAGAGGCTTTTAATTGAAGTATCTTTTCATTTTTTCTATATAAAGAAATGTTATTTCATTGTATCTTTTTTTGTTCTTCCTGTAGAGTTCTGCTGTTCGATGATCCAGAGGACGTGTCTTTTTAGAATCCAGAAGTGGAAGTATTACTGAGGATCTTGAAGAGATTCATGAAGGAAAAACCCAAGAACCTGCAGAAATCATTGTAAAAGACTAAGTACAATAAAAAAAAAGATATGAGTAAAGCTTCAAAATGGAGAGAAAATGGGAATTCTGAAATAAAGAAAATGTATAAGTTATAATAAAACAAAAAAGCCATAAAAACTTTTCTCAATCATAACTTCCCATTTCTGATATGGTGTAGTAGTTTTCATTAAATATGATTTTCAGTTTCATGATCTCATATGTCTATAATATTAATAAATCGAGACCTTGGGTAGCATCTGAGACAGCACTCATCAGCCGGGATCATTCACCTGTGAGCACACACGAGTAGGATATTTCAAATTTGATTAGACCTCCAAAAAAAAAAAAAAAAAATAGAAAACTCACTGTGCAAATTTATGGGTCAACATTTAATTCATTTTAGCCTATGTAAATGCAAATTATTCAGTGATTACTTTTTTTTCTGAGATCACACTGTCTTAAGTTAAAAAAAAAAAAGTGACGTTTATTGTCGTTTTAGAATTTAACTATATTGCATGTCACTGCTCTGCAGTGATGCATATTTAGTTCTAACACATTTAGATCACAAGTTGTATCCATATTTCTCATAATCTATATTAGCAATGAGTTTCTCTTTTACCTTCAAGGCTGTTGGGCATTTTGGATCTGTAGCTCTATGATTTATTTCTGCATTCATTATATTGAATCTGTTAGACCACCTGATACAGTTAACACATTTGATATTGGATTTGTATGTTTTACTTTGCACTCCTAGTAACAATGACCTTCTTCACCACAGTGAGTGCAAAATTTTACCTGATAAAATAAATATTAGCCTTATTTATGAAACCCCATACTGTGAAACAAATGATTCAAATACATTGCCATTGTAACAATGGCAATCTATCTCCTTACATTTTAGTTTAGTCATCTTTCTGATAAGAAAATATATTATGCAGATAAGTATTCAATGAATGATTAAAATTATTGTACTCGCATTAAAATAAATACAATTCTTATTCCTAAATGCCATAGCATGCTTGTGCCATCCTTCTCTTTAACTATTGGCGGATTTCCCCAATTTATTTAGATAGCATTTACCAATTTTTTTTCTTGTCAACAATATAATTTCAGTGTACTTTGTGTTGGCCTCTAGTAAGCTAATTGTTAAGTGATAATTGTTTATCTTTCAATATGTTACTATTAATATTTGTTATGATTATGAATGAAGCAAATTGCCTAGCAGCAACTTTTGAAAGAATTACTGTAAGTGTTTGTTGAGTAAAGCATAGTTATATGTATTTACACCTATTACAGTAATAAGTAGAAAGTTTAACATTGATTGGATTAATACAATTTGTTAATATTGCCTTTTATTATATTGGAAAACAAAAATACTTAATTTATGAAAATATTGAAAAGAATTCCTTTTACATTGCAAACATGGTTTATTTTCGGTCAATATACAGGAAAAGTGTGCACATTCAATTAATATTAAATTACATTCTTCATTTTTTGGTCATGTTATCTTGCATTCATCGCGATAGCCTGAAAAAAAAAAAAAAGGAAAATCAGAAATTAGGAATATATTTGAAACAAAAAATAAACATTAATCATTCCATGCCATAGGTTTTTAATGTGTAGATAGCTCCTGATAAATCATCTTCGATTTATTTTCAAGTCACACTGTAAACCAAAAAATTTCGTCATGTCTTGCTTTGCCCATTAATGAAGCAGAAGGTACTTGTTCATATATTTACTTTACAAATTGTAATAAGCATACAGTACACATTAATGTTTAATTTGAAGATATTTCCTTACCATGACCATTTCTGATGAAGTTGCAAAAATTGCTTTTTTCTATGCTTTTATTGTGAAATCCATAAACATGTTTGAAGGTTGGATGATCAGACTCCTCTATCATATATTTGAAAATAATCAAATGCAACTTCCTATTTGTGGTTACCTCAAGTAATGTTTTGAGAACTTACTTAAGCATGTCAAAAGCCATACATTTTCACTGATAGAAGCATAAATAGCACAGCAATAATGAGAAAAAGGAAGAGAAGTGGATATGTGGCAGAGCCTTGTCTATAGGAACCATATGTATACATATTGTGCTAATAACAAACCTTGCAATACATTAAAGAGAAGAGAAAAAAAAATATCTAAGAAAATAATACATGTGGAAAAATTATTGTACCTCCTAAATATAAAATAGTTGTAAGAAATAAGTAAAATACATGGAAATAAAATTACAAATAATGAATCAAAAAATAAAATAATACAAACTGTATATTAGGAAAATATAAAAAATCTTTGTGTAAATGTTTCATTTCTATGTTTGTAAATAAAAATTCACTTTAAACTTAACTGAAGTTACAAAAGTCAGATTGTTAAAACTTAAAAAAAAAAAAAAAAAGTGTTCAAATTTTTGGAACATTTACAGTTTTATATGTATAGTGTATAATAATGATTGTAAGGCAATATACATCACTCATTATCATATTTCCATTTGTAATAATTTGTCAATGTAACAGATAATGCAATAAAAGTTATATCAATGTTTATATATTAACACAGTATTCTGATATATATTCTTTACTACTTTACTGTAAGCTACCTACCATAACAATCTACATAGAGATTCAATAAGAACCTTGTAGGACTGAAGTTGTAAATAATAAGTAAATAAAAAACTTTGTTTTAATACCATACCAAATATTTACAAAAATTTACAAATATTTACAAAATTTACATTGCATAGAATGAAAGGCTTTCCTTACTTTACATCCTTTTCATTGAAAAGAACTTTTCACAGCCTAAAACTAATGAGCATCAATTTGGCATGGTAACAGCTTTTTTAACAGAAATATATTTAAGAAATTATCTTACAACACATTCAGTAACATATGAGATACATCCACCAAAGTCATTCACCAATCGCCCCCCCCCCCCAAAAAAAAAAAAAAA
>JAFIDM010020619.1:0-10617 GCA_023159025.1 Thereuonema tuberculata
GAAAATGAGAAAATAACACATCCAAATATAATCTATAAAGAACTAATTAATGATGTTAGCAAAACAAAATTCATGAAAATCTACATATAGAAAAAGAAAAGTCCTGACTCACTCACTCACTGACTCATCAACGCTCGCCCCAAACCCTTGGATCTAGAAAGCTGAAATTTTGCACAAATAAGGCCGGATTTTTCGAAATTCGGGATAGGGAATAATCTGGCAAACTGAAGATGAAGTGTATGGCGGCAACCCCAGGTGTGTGGCGCCAACCCGCAATACACCTGAGTTAAGTGGAGAAGGGCACAACGGGCTGGAAAGTCGTATATTCTCCGATCTCAATATTAATTTGCTAAATAAATAAAGTTTTTTTTTTTTTTTTTTAATGCTATATATGCAAGGGTTCCGGAGCGAAGCTACGGTACCCGGCTAGTAATATAGTAAAAATTTATACATAAAAAAAAATATTGACATTGCTTCATTTCAGAAGCCCTGTACCTTTAATAATAAAGTTATTGCTTTTCTTTCCTGTTTTAGAGTAATTCATTGCTCAACACCAAAATCCAAACTTGCATTGTTGTATGTAATCCCAAATTATCTTTTATTTTAGAACTTGCAAGCAAAGAGCGGTGCATCGCCATACCTATAACTGGAAACTTACCTTTCCTCTATTTATTGTAGACCTTCATATTATATTGCCGAAACCATTAATGAATTACAGTTGCTTTTAAATAATATTCCCAAAAATAGTTTGAAGAGTGGATAGATTCAAATGCTAGAATACATTATGGTTTTGAGGAAAAAACAAAAGATTTACTAAATGCTATCTGGGATGTCATTCAGTTAACACTGGATCTCAACCTTTTAACATTATGGTATGATATGTTGAAGAATGATAGGGCACGAGTTTTGAAGAATTCATTATTACAAAGCAGTTGTATATCATAATTAATAAAGTAAGACCTTCGTATAAATCGCCACTGGATGAAAGTGTTATTGATCTTACCTTAGCAGATACTTATGCTTTGAGGTGGATGAAAGATTGGAATATTGTTGAAGAAATGTTGCTATAAAATTTATTATTAGAGCAAAATTTACTAGATATATAACCTTAGATAGCAATTATAACTTAAATACAGCAAAAATGAGAAAACTACCGATATCGTTGAAGCAATACTGATTTGAATAATTCTGTGGTGATTGATGATTTTTTTTTATCAGCTAAAATCATGTAAAAGCAGCAGGTATCCTGTCAGAGAGGAAAATCTGGAATGAAAGGTACTTTCTATAGTGGATACTTAAGTTAACTATCTTAAGCAAAACAAGTTAACAGATTTAGGACATTTCAAAGACAATCAAACCCAGATTTAAGGGCATCTAGATAAGTGTACAGTATAGCAAAACAGGAATTTATGATTGAATTAGTCCATGTCTTGGAAAAACTATTGTACAAATAAGGGTAAGTTTAATCCTTGGAAGAATATATACAAGGTTATAATCAGAAATAAAAATAATAATACCGTAGTGCTATTTCTTCATCTGCAACAGGAGATATTAAGGATTTCTCAAAGATACTGTAGAAGATTTATTTCCTCAATATGACTAATGATGAAAAATGGTAAGTAGATTACGAAATAAGAAATAATTGTAAACAAAAACAGAATATGAGGATTACGTTTCAATCTAATTTCTTAAAGAAGCTTTGTTTTCTTTCCACCCAGAGAGGATAGCCTATTTGCTGAATGTTTCAGTAATGGCTATAAATGAAGAAAAATTTAGTTTATATAATGTTCGTTTAACAATCCTATTTAACAAAACAATGGAAATTGGATAAAGTTTATTTAATTAACAAAGTTGGTAGATTTCGCCCAATATCTGTGGGAAGAAAGATTTTTGAAAAATGTATTAAAATAGCATGCTACTTATTAACTAAATATCAGAAAAATAAAATGGTTTTGTAAAGGAGTAAATCTCCTGAAGAAGCTGTTCAAACACTAATTAACGTAATATATTAAAAAGGTTTTAAGTAGTAAAAAAAAATATACAGCAGTTGTATTTGCCCATTTCAAAGGAACTTTGGATAATACATTTTTTTCCCCAGCATTACTAATGAACTTATAAAACATTCAATGCTCTTCCTATATGATAAAGATAACTTATTCTTTCTTGAGGCTCGAAGAATCAAAGTTAACTTACAAAACTTCGTAAGTCAGGATAAAATACTGTTCACAAGAAGAAATTGTTTAACCTTTTTTTTTTTTTTAATATAGAACATTGTTTTAAAAATCCAAATAGAATAATAATACAAAAATAATGGCTTATGCCGACGACTTAATCGTAGCTTGTCAACATTTAATTGCAACAGTTATAAATGATAATTTATGCGTAGCATTGGGAATGCAAAAGAAATTACACTTTAGCCAGAAAAACAAAAGCAATGTTGTTTACAAAGAAATATAAATATAAAAATCCTTCCATTGTTATGAATGGGAAAAATATTGTTGAGTTGACATTTAAATATTTGGTATACTTTTAGATATAAAATGAGACTTTAAGAAATATGGTTAATTACATTTTGTCCAGAGCTAAACAAATAGGCAATAGGAGAATAGCCAATTAAGTAGATGCGATAGAAATAACTGAATTCGGAAATATATGTATAAAATATTATATAGTCTAATGGTGCAAAACAGCCAGAGATTGCCTATGAGGCAAATAATGTTATCTAAAAAACGAAGTGTAGTTGACGAGATTCACAACCACACAACATTTGCATTACGAATTATTAAAACTAATTATCAGAACAACCATCATTACACAATATAAATTTTAAAAGGATTTTAAATTATATAAAACATTTAAAAACTTACTGTAAGATGCTTCGAGGCATATTTCATCGAGGCTTCATTCTCAATTACAACAACGGAGCATCATTCATTGAAACGTGGATACGACAAAGTAATTGGGTGTCATATGTTTGTTAGAGGTTTTTTTTGTACCGCCATCTGTTGCTATCTTTCTTGAACTAATATCAATCGTCTGCTATTGAAGCTTTTTTTTTAAAAAAAAAACAACGAGTGCCATTAGTAATAATGATATATAGTCGTAAGTGTCAAAAAAATGTTATACTGTATAGCATTGTTAATAGAGATATCTTGGTTATAACTTTTTTTTGTTTTTTATAGCTAAGGATTCATATGCTTCTTAATACATTCTGTATATATACAGTATACTCTCGATATCTCGAACTTCGATATCTCGAAAACCTTGATAAGTCGAAAAATTATTTTTCCCCTTGATATTACATATTCATGTAATGTTAATTTTAATTCTTATGTCAAAGAGTTTTTACTCAAAAGCTTGTTATGTCGAATATTTTTCGAAGTAAAAAATGAATTTTTCCGGAAAAATCGCCATTCAGTTGTTTCGAAGCAAATAGAGGTATTTTTTAAGAAATTATAGCAATGTAAGTTCATTGCATTTTACTAATTCTTTTCAATTTAATGTAATTATTTTCGACTACCTTTAAAAATTAAAATTATCATTGCTGTATTTAGACTTATTGTTCACTATCATTACATACTAGCAGCAAAGCCTGTCGGACGACAGGCATAAATAAAATCTGAAAAATCATTTTATTAACTATCAAATATAAAGTAAATGTAATCTAAATACTGTGCTAATTTGTGAACGAAGCTTCTACGGCAAAAATAGTTTTCAGTTTCGAAATCAGCGTAAACAACTGAGTAAGTATGCCAAATTTCATTAAAATGGATGCAGTGGTAACAAAATTATTTGGTTTTGAACGTATGTTTTGTTAGAATTTCAGTTGTCGAGGTCAGTTCCCAAGAATAAATTTTCATGGAAACAACATGGAATGACCCAATGAACTAATATTTTCATCCAATTTGAGTACTTTTGATTCAGTGGTACCATTGAGAACCGTTGGATCTATCTTAATAGCTTAATTACATCGAGTTACAGACAGACAGACGAACTTAGCCAATTTTTATGTATATATAAATATATTTGATTCGGTTGATGATTTGAATTTTTTTTTTAATGTTTATCAGACCTATTTAGGTGTACTTCTTACCTGTACACCTGTAATGTAGGTTCTGAGAGTTTAATCTAAAGGATCGTTTTCCACCCAAAAAGAAAAACGAAATACCAACCATATCTAAAGTTTAATTTATCTAAAGAATAATTATTATTTTTGACTCATAACGCCGAAAGGCATTTAAAACTCACCTTTGTATAAATACTAAATACTGCGCTAACTTGTGAACGAAGCTTCTACGGCAAAAATGGTTTTGAGTTTCAAAATCAGCGTAAAAAACTGAGTAAATATGCCAAATTTCATTAAAATCGTTGCAGTGGTAACAAAATTATTTGGTTTTGAACGTATGTTTTGTTAGAATTTCAGGTAAAATTTCATGGAAGACAAAATGAACTAATATTTTAACCAATTTGAGTACCCTTGATTCAATAGTACCACTGAGAACCTTGGATCTATCTTAATAGCTTAATTATATCGAGTTACAGACAGACAGAGACGAAATTAGCAAATTATATAAGTTGATTTATACTTATCCTCATCTATCAAGACTCTTTAACTTTTAAAATATTATTCCGGATCTTGTGTTTTTACGTGAATTTTTATGTTTTGGTTATGATCTTGTTACTTCGAAAACTCGCTATCTCGAATTTCTTTTAGCGTCCCTTCGACTTCGAGATATCGAGAGTATACTGTATAATAGGATTCGTGATATCAATGCTATGACCTGTCCTTATACAATGCTCAGCTGTGACATATTGCATATTGCCCTTTTTTATAGCATATTCGTGTTCCTTGAGTCGTTTTTGTAACATTCTTTTTGATTCTCGTATGTAAAGACCCTGAGAAATTTTTGTTTTGACATTCATTTCCATAAATGGCTCCTTGTACCTCTAATTTGGATTTTTTAGAATGTTTTATATAATTTAAGATCTTTATAATATTTATATTGTGCAATGATGGTTGTTAATAATTTATATATCTGCACGTTAAAAAATGAATGATAATTATCAGAACTGCTTCTACTGATGCACTTTTGGTGATTTCAAAATTACTGCCACTTCCGTTAGTAATCAAAATAAAATATTGAATTTTTACTGAAAAACTGGTAATGTATATATAATAAACACAGAAAGTTAATATGGGAGACTGGTATCATTCGAGGCACTGGCTCTTTAAATCCTAAAAGATCCACGGATAAAGTTTTAATTTGCGGATATAGGCTAAACAAAATTAGGAAAAACAAGAAACTTGAATTATGTAGTGCGCATATTTGGTAAAGAAAGGTCAGAGAACAATTAAATTTTAAATGAAACCTAATTTTCGAAAATAAGTTCATTACGCCAGGACGTACCCTTAAAATATATCTAGACGTGGCTAAAAACATCGCCACTGATAGCAAGAAATGAAAAGATATTGTAAATAATATGTCGAACCCTGTTACACTTATAGCAGTGTATTGGCTGCAAGGTAAACCTACATTCCAGTCACCAGCTAAGGACTGATGATGATGATGACCCTTAAATACATAACTAAATGGAAATTTGATAGTTTCATTTTATTTTAGCTAGACTATGCTAACCCACAAATCTCCAACTACAAGTGGACCTTTTAGGCCTTAAACTCTTAATAAACTTGAATCATAATTCTCCTTTTTTATGTTACACCAGCTGTGACTTGATAAGGCTGTCTCTCGACGGCGAAACGTTGTGTAACTTTTAAATTGTATAAATCTATCAGTTACTTTACGAGGTATGGGGCTTTATTATTTCTTCTAATTAATATGTTTCCTAGAAAGAAATCTCTGTCTATAAATGTTCACCCATCATTAAATGTTCAAATATTACTCTCGATGCTACATATCCATATACAATACATTCATTGTTGATATAAATATTTTAACTAATGGTTCTAAATTGAAATTGGAAGTTGGGGCTAAGATAGTTACTCAGGAAAGAGTGTTATGCTTTTTTTTTTTACTTGTCGGCAGTAGAATTTACTGTGCAGTGAATTGGTAATCTTCAAAACAAAGCATTAAAAGTAATATTTTTGAGTGATTCAGAATAATATCTACAAGCTCTTCTAAATTTTAGTAACAATTTATCAGATGTTCAACAGATACTGAAATCTTTACAGTCTATATCCAATGATTTGAAATTTTACTATGTCCCTGGACTGAAGGAAACGAAAAAGCTGACAAAGAAAGCAAGGCAGAATAACAGACACTACTTCCCAAATAACATATCAACCATTTCCAGTGACACTTATCAAATCTAATATTCAATTATTGCTAAATAATAATTAGAGTAGGTTTTTGGAGCATTCCAGAAAGGTGAAAATTTAACCTTTTACACAATGCGTTTTATTAATGTGGTAGTGGAAAACAGGAAACAGTAGAGCAGGATGTTTCAGGTTTGAATAAGAAAGGTTGAATTTACTCTTCAATTTACAGAAACGTGACATGTATGTCGATGCCCAGAATTTTTATTAGTACAAATGTTAAAACTAATTTTTTTGGATTACGTAAATTCTGTAAGAAGCAGAAATTAAGAATCTACTTAATTTAGGAAACAGATAAGTTATGTATAAACTCTGTTGATTTATGATACAATTATTACAGATTTATAAAATACTAGAGTATCTAACTATAGTAACATTTTTTCAAATTTCTTGTTCCAGACATTGGACGGGCCATATGCTAATTAAGGAATCCATCCATAGTTTTCTGTCCGGAGACAGGTCCAGTTCTATGGAGGTCACACGGATCTCCCAGAAACACCTGAGGAAAGATACTGGGGATGGTTTCCCGTTGCCTTCCCCCAGGAAGCCATTAAGGAATGACGTCAGACCGAAGAGAAAGTGAAGAAGAGGCTTACAACACAGGAAAGGAAATTGAAACATCCAAGCCACTGCCGGGATTCGAACCCAGGTACTGGCGCACTGGCCCAACGGCAGACCGCCGCCGAGACCGCACGGCCACGCCAGCACGGCTGTAGTAACATAATAGTTACTAATAATTAAATGTGATATACAGTAAAACTCCGTTATTACGCTCCCGCTTATAGCACTATCCCGTTCTTTACGCTCCTTTTATACGGTCCCTGGAAATTTCTATATATCTCTGTATATTTTTACCCTCTTATAACGCTTCAAATCCCGCTTGTAGCGCTTTTTTTAAATCGGAAATTTTGTATCGAAAAGAAATGTAACACTGTAAAAATTCTTTTTTTTTCCCTGGTAGGAGGGAACCTTTTAACTCTGTGTAGTTGCGGGTCTGTGATACAGTAGTGCAAAATGTTGAAGCGGAAATCCCTTTCTATAAGTGAAATATTGCAAATTTTCCGTAAGTATGACGAGAATTCTACAGAAGTCAGAAGGATTTCGCAGAATCTCTAGGAATTCCCTCGTCCAGTCTGCGAACAATAATGAAAAACAGGGATGCAATTACCGATGCAGCGAAGGGTTGTTGCAAACGTAAAAAAGTAAAGAATGCACTAAATGTGCTCCGAAAATTAATTAGTATTGCTCCTAGTGGTGTATCAATTGACGTTAATAATTACCTGAACCGCATTGAAAATATCATAATTCATAACAGTAGCACACACACACGGGAAACCCCAATCAAAGATTTTTTATTTCAATAGGAAATAAGCTCATATTTGCACTATATCTATTGCAGAATCAAGTACGACACCTGTAAAATGGTGTCCAAATCTTTCCCCATCAATTAAATCATTTCCCCTCTATAGCGCTATCCCGCTTATTACGCTTGTAGGTCATGATCCCTTAACGAGCGTAATAACGGGGTTTTACTGTATATGCTAATTAATAATCCCAATATAAACATTGAATAATTCCCATTGAGTGTTGCACTTTAAATAAAGTTCTTCTTCTGGGGCTGTTGCGGCTCGTTTAATTCTTCTAAATCAAATGTAGAAAAATAGATATTATGATAACATTTATATATGAAAAGTACTTATAAAATGGCAGTAGTGAATGAATTACGTTGCATGTTAATGTTTACTCCGTAGGGGAAGCAAGATTTCGAAATGGATCTTTTAACTAATTGGTAAGGAATTGAATCCAATTGTGATGATTTTCTCAAACTATTTTGGGATGCTTTTCTTATATTGCACAACCACTATTTCAACATTTGAAATGTTTACTTGCTACTTTAAAATAAAGAAATAAACATAAAAATTTTAGATCTGTTTCACCAAGAAATTGCAGAAATTTGCAATAATGTGAGATGCAGCGAAATCTTATAACTGAGCGTTACAAACAGCATTGGCTACTTCGTTTTATACTACAGTAAAACCTCGTTAAGTCGTCACTCAAGGGACCGAACATTTTTGACGACTTAAGCGGAGTAGGCATTTTTGAAAAAAAAACCACACTGAAATACAATATTTTTATGAATTGCTGTAGGATTCGGTGAGAAAAACAAGATTTTCAGAAATCAATACATGCAAATGAATGAGTGGGAAAAAAAAAAAACAAAAAAAAACACGTTTTGTACTTATCACATTTTATTTCCTTTTACTGGCATTAAAATAATCCAACGGTGTTGATTGATGAAGGTGCTGATTACTGGTAACAATTCGAAACACTTTGTAATGAAATGGAACTCCAACTTTTGTGCACATAGTCAATCGTAACTAAAAACCGAAACTTCTAGCTTTTCGTTCCTATCCAAGGCTTTTATCATGTCCTTTACAAGCATTTTTTTGTACTTTCGTTTAAAGTCAAGAATTATCCCTTGATCTAAAGGCTGAAGAAGTGCAGTTACATTTGGAGGAAGAAAAACAATTTCGATCGCTTTTAAATTTTCGGGGCTTACTCGCTATGAAATAAAATCACACTCAGTAGCGGTCAAGATAAACGTCTACTCTTGACAAAAGAAGTGTGTAATTTCCCAAGTGAATTTCCCACGTGAAAATTCCCCGTAAAGGCTAGGCTTTCTTAGAGTGAAGGGGCGGGGCTGAAAAGATAGCAGGCAAAATTGAGAATAAAGATGCTTTTCGCCATTTTTGAGGGCGACGAGTTATCCGGAGTAGAATTAAATTTGGTGACGAGTAAAAGAGGGTTATTTTACATTATTGTCTATGAGACCTTGTCGGGACCAAAGGAAAACGACGACTTAAGCGGAGTGACGACTTATCCGGGTGACGACTTAACGAGGTTTTACTGTAATTTATTTAAATACAAAATAGCGAATTTTCGGGAACATAATATTGCGTAATTCCCTTCTTCAAGCAAAATATTATGTTCCCGAAAATTCGCTATATTGTATTTAAATAAATTATTTAAATACTACGAAAGAGTTCATGGAGTTACTTTTATACATTACAAGTAATTTCTATTATTTAATTTTTTTTGTAATGATGTCTACAAGCATAATAGAATTAAGACATCAGTAGCATAGGCACGTTTGAAGTTTGTATATCTGTATTTTCAAATTACTAACACATGAAGCCGTTTAATCCTTCTGTTAAATTGCCGTAATAATGAAGAAAAATAAATAAAACTTATACTAGAGCTTATAGCTTGATACATCAATTAAGCTATACATCAATATCATTATCAGTTGTTAAGAAAGAAGAAAACCAAAGAAAACAACAAATTCATTGCTTTAGCTTGTGAAACGATGTGGAGTCTGGGACAACCGTTTCATCATTATTACGAAAATTCAGCCGTCCATCTCGATAACAACTCAGAAGGGATGAAGAGTTATGGCATCCGGATGTGAACTCCCACAAGAACAAACAAGAAAAGAAAAATACCTGTTAATCAAAAGAATTTGAAAAATTGTCCCTCAAGTTTCGGGCACCAGTGGCTATTTAATTATAAACAAAACGCCACAAAAATATGAATAATCATAAAGGAAAAAAAAGTTCTAGACATGAATTTCTTGTTTTCTTTGATGCATGTTGGTGAATTTCCCCCTTTTATTAATAACTGAACTATACGTTATTTTTTTCCCTTTGTCATTATTAGGTATCTAAATTTATTCTTTGGAGACTGTTGTTAAAGAAACTTATTTTACGCCTATTAACTTTAACATTAGCTTTAAGAGCACAGTGACTTGAACATTATTTAGTTACTTGAAAACCGTATTGTTTATACTCAACTTATATAATTGGCCAAGTTCGTCTGTCTGTCTGTCCATCTGTTTGTCTGTCTGTCTGTAACTCGATATAATTAAGCTATTAAGATAGATCCAAGGTTCTCAGTGGTACCATTGAATCAAGGGTACTCAAATTGGATAAAATATTAGTTCATTTTGTCATTCCATGTTGGTTCCATGAAATTTTACCTGAAATTCTAACAAAACATACGTTCAAAACCAAATAATTTTGTTACCACTGCACCGATTTTAATGAAATTTGGCATACTTACTCAGTTTTTTACGCTGATTTTGAAACTCAAAACCATTTTTGCCGTAGAAGCTTCGTTCACAAGTTAGCACAGTATTTAGATTACATTTACTTTATATTTGATAGTTGATAATAAAATGATTTTTCAGATTTTTTTATGCCTGTCAGCCGACAGGCTTTGCTGCT
>JAFIDM010020620.1:0-10408 GCA_023159025.1 Thereuonema tuberculata
TTAAGGAAAAAGGACGAGGAAATAAGAAAGAATATTTAGTTCGTTGGGAAGGATACAGTCCCGCTTTCGATAGCTGGGTTAAAATTGGGGATTTACAGCATATTTCCAGTACCTAAACAACAAAAAATGGATGAATTTTATCTGACACTTCCGAGCAATTCGAGCATGTCCTTTTTTCCGAAAAACACAATTTCCACTTTCACAACCAAACTACCAAAAAGATTTGAATTAAAAGAACCCTACGAATGTGCCCTGGCCGAAGTTAGTTATCAGCACAGTTGGTACAACATAAGCGGTAATGATGGTGTGTTTCGAGTTATAAGTCATCCCTCTTTCCGCGTTACCATTCCATTAAAAACACAGTTTAAAAGCGCTGACAAATTCATTCGTAAAATTACAGTCAGTATTCAAGAGCATCCCATAGAAAAACTTTCCAACGAGGTAATGTTTTTGCTAGTTTTCAATCGTGTTATCGTTTCCCTACCGCGCGGAGCAGAAATTCGAATGTGCCTGCCTCTGGCTCAGTTGTTAGGTTTTACTCAGCCTGATCTTTTACGAATGTCGGATGAGGAAAATTCAAAGCAAACCTTGGTTGTATTTAAAGAAAGTACAACAGCCAAAGACACACCAGCCTTTACAGATATAGATCTTTCGAAAGCCCCCTTCTTTTTCGACTTTGAATTAAAAGAAGCAAGTTCTTCGGTAATTAATGAATTCAAAATTCCTCAGGGATATTATTCGAATGCAGCACACCTAACTCAGTTAATGTCAGCTCGTATTAAGGATCGTTTTCGTTACGAGGAGGAAAGAACACCGGTTCAATTCACCTACAATAATATTACTCATAGAATCACTCTTGAAATAACTGGCTATTTTAAAGTAATTTTAACTCGAGAGCTATCTGAACTTTTAGGTTTTCTCGGTCAGACAGAATTCCTTCAAACCATCGAGGCTAGTTCGGTCATTGACTTGAATGGGGGTTTTTATTCCATTTATATATATGCAGATCTGATTGACAATTCAATTGTTGGCGATGTAATGGCTCCCCTTTTACGTACGGTGCAAATTCGTGGCAAAGATGGTGACTTGATAACAGAGTCCTATACCAATTTGTTTTATAGACCCCTGTTGCGTCACTCATTCGATACAATTACAATATATTTGAGAAATGACATTGGCCTTCCCGTGGCTTTCCAGAGGGGAAGAACCTCATTAACCTTGCATTTTCGTAAAATACGACAATGAGAGGTAAAGCCTGCAAAACATTTTGATTGGTGCAAAAAAAAACTCCAACCCCAACCCATCCCACCCCCACCCCTCACCCCTTAGTGCTGTTAATAAAAAAGAAAAAAGTGTGACTCATTTGTGTTTCGGAAAGAGATGCATTCGATACGATACAACCCCCGCTCCTGTATTTGCTACTATGCAAATCAAATTGGTGGATCGGAATACACCAACAGTGTGCCGTTCTACGGAGGTGTTCGTTATCAAAGAGGTGGCGGAATCGGCAGTGTGTTCAAATCATTATTTCGTTGGGCAAAACCAGTGTTAAAAAAGTTCGCCTACTCGGCAGGTCGTTACGCCTTAAGAAGCGGTAATCGCATTCTGGATGACGTTGAACAAGGTGAAACGTTTCAAAACGCCACCAAAAAACAGCTTCAGCAGACATTGAAAGACGTAACTTCCGGCCAGACAGGAAGCGGACCTGGGCTTGGCAGGTTGTACGGCAGGCGCAAGTGGCTCAGTACATTCACCGACCAATCCGGTGACAGGTCATTGTCAAGGACGGTCGTTGATGCAGGGAGAAAAAGAAGGAAAACAACGGTAAAAGTGCGTCGTCAGCGTTCTCGTACCAGCACCACCACCACAGCCAAAAGAAAGCAGAAAAAGAAGACCACCACCTCCAAAAAAATAAAAAAGAAAAATTCAAAAAAACAATCTCCAAAAGACATTTTTGATTCCTGAAAAGAGAAATGTCTGGTGAGGGACAATTAATCCATTGCAAGTCTGAGGAGAGTTTTAAAAACGAATTGGATCTTTTCACTCTTCCTCCAACACAAGTTGTTATTCAGAATGGAGCGGACGTTGAATATCACCCGATTGCCTCCATCACCGAAACGGGACCCATTGAATTCGTGATCGCCGGTGCTGGTGAGGAATATTTGGACTTATCAAAAACTCTCCTCAGTGTGCGTCTGAAAATAGTGAAAGGTGGTGATTTCACACCCATAGGGGAGGCAGACAAGGTGAGCACAGTTAATCTAATTCTTCATTCCCTGTTCACTCAAATCGATGTCTACTTGGGTGATAAACTTGTTTCTGCCTCGGACAATTGCTATCCCTATCGTGCCTACATCGAATCCTTTTTAAATTACGGTCTTGATAGTAAAAAGACTCTGTTATCTGTTGCCGGTTGGTACGAGGACAAGGCGGGTCAATTCAACGACCTCGATCCGCTAGCAGCCAATGCCAATCCAGGACTCAAAGAACGTCACTCGCTCGTGAGTGGTGGAAACACCATCGAGCTCCAGGGCAGTCTTCACGGTGATATCTTCAGACAGAACAAGCTGATTCTTAACAAAGTGAACATTCGAGTGCGTCTGATTCGAAGCAAGAATCAGTTTGTGCTCCTATCGCCAGATGAAAAAGCCGATTACAAAGTGGTCATCGAAAGTGCTTCCCTACATGTGCGAAAAGTGAATGTTATTCCAACAGTTCAAATTGCCCATACGAGAATTTTGAACTCTACACCTGCCAAGTATCCCATTACCCGTGTCGAATGCAAAATCTTTTCCATCCCGGCTGGCAGTCTTCAGGGAAATCTCGACAATGCCTTCATCGGACAGATTCCCAAGAGAATTATCTTGGGCTTGGTAAAAAACAGTGCGTTCAACGGATCCTACAAGGAGAATCCGTTCTTGTTTCATCATTTCAACGTGAATCACCTTGTGTTATCAGTGGACGGTCGAAATGTTCCCAGTCAACCGTTCCGACCCGATTATGATAAAAAACTCTATGCTAGAAATTATCTCTCTCTGTTAACTACAACGGGACGGTACCTGGACGATGCAGGACTGGGAATAGACTATAAATCTTATCCTGAGGGATCGACCTTATACGGATTTGACCTATCGCCTGACCTGGCAGGTGGTAGTGAACATTTTCAATTGACCGAGCACGGTACAGTCCGTATCGATGTACGATTCAAAGCTCCACTGGAACACACGGTGAATGTGTTTGTGTATGCCGAGTTCCAAAAAATTATTGAAATAGACAATAGCAGAAACATTTTAATGGACTAAAGAAAGAAAATGAACACATTACAAATCAGTTCCCTGTTAAGCTCACATCCCGAGACAAGCAGTAAATTTGGGGGAGTATACGCTTGCGATAGACTTCCAGTAAAGGCTTTACACCAGGCGTATGTTGTGAACTTGGACAATCATTCAAAGCCGGGTTCTCATTGGGTCGCTCTGTATTTCCATCCGCGAACATTAGGTGTGTATTATTTTGATTCCTACGGTAATCCAATACGCAATCCTTTCATTAGACAATTTATTTGGAAAAACGCAAGACGACTTCGAGAAAGTCGTGTCGTTATTCAGGGACCTTATACCCAAACTTGTGGTGCCTACTGCATTTATTTTATACTACTTATGACTCGTGGTTTTTCTTATAACGAATTTCTCGACATGTTCACACCGAGAAAAGATATTAACGATTTTATCCTATTCAATAGACTTAGAGACCATTTCGGTGAACAACTTCGTGAAATTCGAAGAAATCAACCTGTAGTCTGTTCCACGACCCAATCGTGTAATGCCTTACTGAGTCTATCACCACCTAATGATAAAGAAAAGAAACAGTGAAAAAAGGAAAAGAAAAAAAGACATTGTAAAAAAAATGAAATGATGTGATAATTTTTTTGTAGTTATTCTTTTTTTTGAGGGTTAGTTAATTCTGGTGTTGGTTGTATAAATATATTCATGTAATATTCACATTGTCATGTATTACAATTTGTTATTTTTTCTTGTAGAAAAGAAAAAAATGGATGAGTTATTCACTTTCTAGTCCATTTTTTAGGTTTAGATAAGTAGAAAAATAGTACAATTCAATTTTTTCCCTTTTGCACTATTTCTGTAATTTTTTGTAAAAAAAGAAAAAAATGGTGAAAGGTTTTTTTCCAATTGGTGAAGGGTTAACATTTACTATAAGAAAAAATGTCCTTTTTTTGATAATTATGCATTAAATTTACATTCATTCATGTTAAAAAAAGTTCAATGAACCATACCATGTAATTCATTCATTCATTCATTCATTCATTCATGTAAAAAAAAGTTCAATGAACCATACCATGTAACAGTAATTGTAAAAAAATAATAAAACAGATTGAATGCAATTTTCTATCTCTCCATGTCTCTGTTGTGATTTCTTTTTTGTACAAAAATTAAACCTCCTTAAGAAAGAAAAGATAAAATAAACCGTTCAACATACAAAAAAACTTAATAAAGCCACTAAAAAACACAATCAAATACAAGCCAACATCATCCAAAAATCCAAAATACAAACACATCCCAGGACATTATTCCACCCCCAACACCACAACGAACTCAACCATACCGCCTCATCCCTCCCTGCCCCCTCCCTCCCTCAAAACACAATTTCTAAAAAAACCCGTCCTAAAACCACTTAAAAACAACCATAACACCAATAAAAGCAAAAAACAATCCAAACTCCAACAAGTCCCCCCCTCCCCTCCACAAAAATCCAAAAACCACCCCCCCTCCCCCCCTACAACCAAAAATGGGCTTATATGGTCCCGAGGACACTGTCCATACAGTCCATTACCACTACTATCATTATCTTTTCATTGAAGAAATTAACTTTTTTAGTGATATTACAGTAATTCTTCTCCAACAATTTCAACATATTGACATCATAGATTTCAATTTCAACAATAAAGTGATCTGATATGTTTTCTTTACATATAATACCTTTTGAAACATTACTAAAAATCCTTAATGAAGACATGGTCAATGCATGAATTATTAACATATTTTTTATTATATTGTTTACGTGTGGTCCAATAAATACTATTTTTATATCCTTTTGTGGTCAAAATACTGAAATATTTTAAAACATTTTTATTATTATTCATTTTGAAGAGATTTATATTTATGTCTCCAATCAATACATTACTACTTCCAACTCCTGAATCATTATTGTCTTCAATTTCAGTTAATATAGTTGTTAATTGTTTTAAAAAAATTCCAATTTTGGTTGACGGAGGTCTGTAAATAGCTACAATTTGAAATGTTGAATGATTATCCTTTTGTATCTTTAAAATAGAAACCTCATATGAAGTATTATTAACAATTTTCTGTTCTACTATTATAAAGTTATCTCTACAAAAAATTAAGATACCTCCTCCTAATTGATGTTATACTAGATTGTTAAAATTTAACTTGAATTCCAATGTATTATAGTAAATTCATTGCAACTTCTTAAAAGAATGTTTTACTTGATCAAGTAGCAGAGTTTGTAGCAAGTGAATCCGGGGTGAGGTTGATCCAAATATAAGGTAAAAAGTTTCCACATATTAGATTTAGCACATTTGCTGCTAAGTATTATAGCAAAATATAAATATATATATATATATATATAACAATAACTAGATCAAGCAATTCAGTGAATTGGTTTAATTTGGTAAATTATTTTCCAAAACTCTTACAGAATAAAGGAAATTTTAAGAGCAATAATCTTTTGTTAGTTTCTCACGGAATTATCAATTAATTAAGATCAAACTAAAAAGTCAAAAAGCCATTGCTCTGAAGGTCATAGAACCCGCCTTCAATTAGTCAGTCTCTATTTAAGAGCACCACGAGATCTAACAACTTTTAATTGATATGTGATTAAGTGATTAAACAATAAGATTAATTCCATGTTAATATTCTTTTTGAAATTACGATAGTTTTTAATATTGTAGAGTAGTTTAGTATCAATCAACTACAGCTTTCTGCGAATCAAAATCGTTTTTGCCATTCCCGTAATTCAGCATTGCAAAATGAGTACAGCTCTAGTCTGCCGTAACAGAGGAAAAACTAAAACTCCACGCTTAAAGAAGTTCTCACGCTTACATTTTAAGAAAAAAAAAAGAACTGATTAATACGATTTTGTTTAAATTAAATTCATATAATTAAGATTTTGTGTTAATTCAATATGTCCTCTTATGTTTCGATGGAAGCATTAAGTTAAAACAGATACAAACAATTTAAAATTATCGGATATGTTTTCATTTTTTTATTGCATATTTTAACTTAAATTTATTTTACAAATTAGTCGATAAATCTGGTAATTATGTTGAAGTCTTCTTAATTTTCTATTCCTGATTTCATCTCTTTTATGCTTTTCTTATCTTTTACGCTGCATCTGGAAAAGGCTTGGTAATACGGTAAGAAAAAAAAAAAATTTTTATGATACTTTTACATTTAAAATAGTAAAACTTGTTGACAACCGTAAATTCATAATGGTAAGCCTAGCGAAATTAATCCTGACTTTCTAAGTGTTATTCTACTTCAAAGCATCTGTGGATTGATGCTAACAGCAGGAACTCTCCTTGTTCCACAAACAGTCCAGTCAGAGAAGCCTACATCTTAAGCGGAGTTATAAATGACAAGTAGCGCAAATAGACTGGTAACGTAAATAATGTATACAAAGAATGATATAAATGTAACGTATAATAATGTAAACAAATTCACAAAATAAAAGAGAAGTAACACTTTGGTAAAACAGAGAACAACAGTGTAACAGCATTTTAGAACATCTATTGACTGACTTTGATGCTAGGCAATAGATTAATAAATTTCAAATAATTTGAGATTGATTGTCTTGTGATTTATAAAGGTTTCACTTTTTTATGTAATTAAAAGAATTGTTGAAAGAATTCATAGGCCTTACTTGTAATCGAAGAAGTTGCTTTAAAGAGATTTTTAAGTTTTTATGCTTAATTAATCTTTTTATGTTCATATGTATTACGTACATTAAAGTAACTTTAATTTTTCTAAGTAGGAGAATAAGTTATTCTAGAAGATAAATATTTCCAGTTGTCCTTCTTGTGATGAAGTTTCTAAACTTGACTTTGGATGAAAGCCGTGTGGAATTAAGATGTGAACCTGATATAAATGGATCATTTCTTTTTATAATGGATTAATATAATGGATATAATGGATTATTTCTTTTTATTTCTCTTTGCAGATTATATGAAATCCATGAATCGGAGGAACGTGAGAGAGAACGAAAAAGACAAAGGCAACGGCATTGAGAAAAGAAGACTTTTAGATACAATTTTTATTTTTTAGTAAGGATATGCTTTTGTTTGATTTTTACTTTAATTTTTTTTTTTAATGGAAAGTAAAGAGTGATTCCATGACAAAACTATAAATATATTTGTATGTATATTAAACAATGTACTTTTTGATACAGAAATTTACAAGACAGTATACTTTGTTATTGTTTTTATTTTCGAGTGCCTATTTATAAATTATCTGTTTTTTGTTTTTTTATACAGAGTCTATTTGGATTGTTTTTATTAATTTATTATTAAAGTTTATGACGAAAAAATAATTGTTAAGAGGATTTATACAATAAAACTATTGACTTTGACAAATGATGGTTGTGTTTCTTTTAAAAGATTTTAAGACAAATCATTCATGAAAAATAAACTTATTCTTAATTAAGAATTGTACATTATAATAAGAATTGATATTATGAATTATTTAATATTAGACTAAGAAAAAAATGTTTAATTGATTGTTTTATGGAATTTCTATTTTATATATAAATAAAAATTTAAAAAAAAATTACTATTCCATTTGAAAAAAAAGAATAAAGAAAAGAAGTTTATTAAATACAAGTTAGCAGTTTTTCTTTCAAGTCGGAGGAGTTTTAAGTGTTTGCTGAAACCTAATAAGGATTTTAAATCTTAATTTTTTTCTTTGTGGTATGAACTGTAGAATGTCAAAAGCACAATTATCGTACTTTTTCCTTCACATTATGGAATACTTAATGGAAGATAGAAGATTATATAATAATTTGAGAATCTTAGGTCAAGATTTAGGTAAATCTAAATCTTTGTTTTAAATTTGGAAAATAAAACTAAATTATACTTTTTTTTCTAATATTCCTTTGAAACTTTTTTGGGCCTCCTTTAATTCTAGGATTGCTGGCCTTTGATGAACTTCAAATTTATTGTTTTAAAATAATAATAATAATTCTCTTATTTAATGTTTTGAAAAGTTTCATACATAAAGAATCTTCCGCATAAGATTTCAAGGAAGGCAGTAGCTGAGAAATAATATCAACGCGTCCAACCATAACCTCAAAACGAGCAACAAGTCATCTGCCTAAACAATAAGTTTGCCGTCAAAGCAGAAAAGGAACTCCTGATGTTACTAACGACCAACTGTATAAAATTGATTATCTACTTTCCTAATTTTTTGAAATTCTTTTCCTTATTTAATGCTTTTAAGAAGAAAAGGAGATTTAGCCTAATAAATAAATAAATTGATGCATTGTAAAACTAAAATAGGTAAAGGTACTGAAAGTTCTTAAAAAGGTTAGAAAAAAAAAAGTAAAATAAACGAATGAAGAAAAAACAATCAGAAATATATTTCTGATGTATCACATGGAACTGTATCCAGATATGGTCATTAGTCAAAATAAAAGGATTTTATTTATTTTACTTTATTTGTTATAAAGATTAAAGAGAGGAAATATTACACCAAATTAAGCTGTTTTAACAGTTTAGTATTGAAGTCTTAACATTCCATAATATTATTGCACTTGGTTTAGTGATGAGTGGAAAGGAATCAATGGAATTTCTTGGTACCTCTACTAAAGATTGAATATTCCCTCAAGTCTACGAGTGATTCAGGTTTATATAGTTGAGAACAAAAAGTTGATTTACACAATACTTATCATAATTTAAGAAAAATGAATGAGATTCTCTCTACTTTAGATGTACATTATAAAAATAGTCTCTTTCTCTCTTTTTCCAACTGGGATGATAAGAAAGAAAAATATTTTGACGTCAGGCTCTAAGATATCGCACACCTAATTCGGGCCTTCTTACAAGAAGATGGAGGAGTTAAAGCAAATTGAGTAACTCACCGAAGAACGATCCACGTTCGTCGAGTTGGACAGACAGTTGATAGGCATTGGCTTTATTGCCTTCCTCGCCATGACCAGGCGTCAAGCCGTTGTTGCATACGGTTGTGGGAGCACCAGATGGGTATCCGAGAGATGGAACGGCTGGAAAAAGTGCGAGATAACCCGGCACGAGGTGGACGGAGAAGGGCATGGCCGGCGGTTAGGGTTGCCGAGAAGCATTAGAGTGGGAGAGCCCTCGGCTCGAGCTTTATGACCGTTGCCTCGTGACCGCCATTTCACCTACGTTTCCGATTGGTTGCAAGCGGGACGACGCCTCCGTCGAGGCCGGAAAAGTGGGTCCCGTGCATACAGTTACCGTCTTCCTCAGACTTCGTCCACTGTCTCCACCCACCAAACCTGGAATTGCTGCCGCGAACGATATGGGCAATAACGGAACAATTCGAAGAAATTTAACCTCATTTATCATACATGATAAAAAGGACAGCATTAATGCCACAAACAATTTTTTTTCTTTTTCAAATTTTTCATTTCAAATTAATCAAATGTAACCAAAATAAAAGAATCTCTAATGAGAAAAGAATTTACTTTGATGTTAATATTTTTCAAAAATTATATTTAGCTGGCTTACTTTTTAAACATTAATTATTTTTTTTTTCCTGTGGTTTTTTTTTTGTTATTTAAACCACTTCTATTTTCAGTAAATAAAGTGACAATTGCAGATTGACATATAAATTGTGTTGTGTTATTTTATTCTTTCACAGTTTAATCCTGTTTTGCGGTTTATTATTTTTTTTAATGCTTTTTTACAATTCCTTTATCTGGGGGCACGGCAGTGCCCCCGCCAAGACGAGCCGAAGGCAGGAAAGGCACTACGTACCTTTTCTGGAAGTGTTTCGTCGTATTTTCGAACCCTCATAGCTTCGGCCTGGATAATACAAGAGAGCTCAAATTTTCAGGATAAGATGCAGTTAGCAGACTAATGAAATACGCTAAGTTTCATTTATTTAGCTTTTATACTTTGGATTTTATTAATACCTAAAATACGTCGATTCCGTCACCACTGACTGACTGACTGACTGACTATGATCATCAAAACCTCTAGGGTACTTCCTGAAGTCCTAGAAAGCTGTAATTTGGTATGCAGGCTAGGATTAGCACACAAACAACAAAAAAATTAAGAAATCAATAACTTTCACCCTCTAACCCCTCATACAGGGGGGGGTCTGGTTATGTATTATCG
>JAFIDM010020621.1:0-14335 GCA_023159025.1 Thereuonema tuberculata
TTATTTATTTATTTATTTATTTATTTATTTATTTATTTATTTATTTATTTAGATACCAAATTTTCCTGTTTCTTTATTCTTCACTGAAAACTTTGAGCTCATGGATATTTATGATAATTTACCTTCTTCCAAGGATATTGACTTACTTTTGGTAAGTACTCATTTTCATAGCTTTGTTGACAAAGAAATTTAAAATCTCCCATTGTTGTTAACTCGTATATCTTACCATCTCAATTATATTTCTGTATACATGTGAAGTTTTCCTAAGAGCTGTACCTCACAAGAATTCCATATAGAATTATCTTTTTCATTATCTGTTGTTGGCTGTGCTCATTAATCAGGGTCTTCACTCAAAACTTTTGGGGAATATAAAGGTAGTGCATAAGATTCACATGTATGTAGACAGAATCTCAAAGAAACATACATTTTTCCATTTAAGATTAACCTATTTTATTTTATTTTTCTAGGATTCTTATGAATTAATAGATCATCAGTTGCTGTTAACCTGTTGTCCATATCTAGGTAAGGCTGATGTATTGAATTTTCAGTTGTGATTTTTAAAATTTATTAATTAATTACTTCCTTATTAGGACTCATTAGGAATTGTTGAGATCTGATCTGCATTTTCATGATTTTCTAAACTTTTGATCATTTTTAGTTAATGATTAAAAGTCTTGATTGTATAGCTGTAACTGGATAATGACATTGTCACAATGTTAACTATGTATATTTACAGTGTTCTTTATTTGCACTGTATCTAGAGAAATATAGTACTTTACCTAAATGAAAGGTAAACCCCTTCCTTCAAAGCAGTAGAAATGATTTAATGTAAGTTTCGATTGTCCATCACAACAAAAGCGCCATTCAAAGGTGCTTTTTCCTACCTTTTTATTATACTTGGTCTCACCATTCAACATATCAAGAGAGCTAGTTATCATGGTGGATTCAGATTATTTTAAGGACTTTTATCAGCGAATGAAAAATATTTCCACCGTCTTTCTGTACTTTTATTCTAAGCAGTGTACAATGAATAATTACATTTATTTGTCACTTTATAATTTTATTAAGCTATAAATCACACTTTCCTTTACCTATCCATTAATAATTGATACACACTTACAAGGATTTAGTTGAGTTAGCTCAACCAGGCCAATCTATTAATGGCTTCCATTGCATTCTTTTTAAAGGAATGAGTTAATAAGATTTGCCTCGTTTTAGCTTCCGAACCCTTAACTCACCTTTTGGATGCATTTTGCAGTTGATACAATTTATTATTCTTTGTCCTTTTTCTGCTTAGGGTTAAATTTACAACCTATTTTGTTTGTCTGTCCTAGATTTAGTGCTTTTTCTAATGCTGACTAGTCTTCATTCCTTGTTTTCTTTTTCTTCACTGTAATGTTGCTTCTCAATATAGCATTCTTTTTAAGTGCTTGGGAACCTGTTTTTCACTTGGTTGAATTTAACATCGTTATTTTCCAATTATGTTTTTAATCTTTTCCCCAGATTTCTTATCTGTTCAAGTTTGGTAGTATTATCAGTGATTCAAATCATCTTTTGTCATCTCTCTTATATGCCAATCTCCTGTCTTTGCTTCCTGTTCTTCCAGCCTACTATGTACTATCCGTTCATGTGCAAATCATGGTTGCAAATTGCAAATGTATCTTCAAGTGACTACGGTCAAGCATATTTTTGAAGTTTTTTTATTTACTTTATTTCATATTTAGCATTTGTTTTGCTTTACTTTGGTTCTTTCACTACTTGTTTTTTATATCTTACTCTCACACACTTTAGTTTGAAGTTGGGCTTACTATTTCATTAACTGCTTTCTTACAGATAACCATTTTTATCAGTCCTTTCATAAAAAGAAATACTTGTTTAATACATTTTGTCATTAGTAATCTTATAAATTATAAGTCCAGTATTTGCTCTTGTCTCTCTTTCTCTCTCTCAGAAGCAATTGGGATTGAGGCTCTGAACAAGATGATCATTTTTTTCTAATTAATGTTAAGATATTCTTTGAATATTGCAGTGTTCTGTCTGACTTTCCATTTTTTGAAATGATATACAGTTCAATCGTGATAATCCGACATTTGACAGTCCGACGCCGCGTCGGATGACGTCACTGCACTTGCTGCAGACATCTCCCGTCTGCCCCGTGACTCCCAACAGTTTCAGTTTTAATTAAATATGTTCTCAATATGTATTGTAGCAATATACGTGCTGTAGTACGTACAGTACTGTGTATACAAAACTTACATTTTCTTGCCTTAGAAGTCAAAATTCAATTTTGAAAAGTCAACATTTGGTAATCCGACACCCCCTGGGTCCCGTACTGTCGGATTATCGAGATTCAACTGTACTTCTAAACAGTTTAGACAAAGGAGAATTTAACGTGCCTACTTTAACATAAAAAGGGACAACTAAGAGAGACACATAAGAAAAAGAAAAGAATTCACACCCCGAGCCATCACCGACGGAAAGCTGGAATGGCCGTTTCATCACTCGTTAGCTAGATTTACCCTTGATGATAGGCTCAGCAAGGTGCAAAAAGTTAAAGATCCCCTCCTATTGCCAGAAATGGAATCCCATAAAACAAAATAACAACAAAAAACCCCAAAGAACTTTAAATCCTTGGCCTGCAGACCTTTAGGCACAAAAAGAATTTAAAAAAAGCATCCAAAAAATGCTTTAAATTAAACAAAAAAAAAATTAAGTTAGACACTTTAAAATCTTCTTTATTTAAACTTTTTAATTTAAAAATGCTTTCTTTAACCCTTTAAGCACAGCCATGGCTTATAGTTACAGTATATATTGTGCTCTAGAAGTCAATATATTTATTGACAAAACAAACTGGGGAGGAGAGGTCGGGTGTGATATATAAGGTATATTTGAAAAATTTGAAAAAATTCATAATTGTTTATTTTTTCTCTTTGTTTGAGTCTCGCATGGAAAGATTCACTCAAAATACCCATCTTTAATTGGGTCTTTTGTACCTAGCTGTCTGCAGGTGAAGAATTTAAAGTACTTTATGGTTGTTGTTTGTTTGTATGATATCACTTCTGGCATCAGGAAGGGGATCATAACCATTTGCGCCTTTCTGAGCTATCATCAAGGGTACATCTGGCTCCTAACAAGGATTAAACGACCGTCTCAAATTACTGTCGGTGATGACTAGGGGTTCCAATTCCTTTTTTTTTTTCTTATATGTCTTCCTTAGTTGTACTTTTACTGCTAAATAGTATTAATTTAACATTATTAAACTCTGTAGACTTCCATCCACAACAAGGGCTTCCCTCTGAGCTCTTACTCTCCAGTTTAATATAAATGCATATGTTAAAGTTGTCAGGTTGTAACAGGTGGTGGATATAAAAATTTTCACAGTAGTAGCAGAACTTAAGTGATTTAAACATGAGCTTCTTTTAGTGGTTAACATTTTATTTGAAATGACAATTCACTTATAGATGGAGTCAATACAGAAACATTTATTTTGATAATTAAAATTAATATATTTTTTTTCTTTCCTGATATTTTATGTTTCAGGAGAATTAAAAGCTCTTCTTGGAGATTTTGCTGCTGGAATAAATAGTAGCAGTAGTACAGTGAAGAAAATTACCCCAGTCTCTGCTGATGACCATCAGACAGTATCTTTATCTGCGCGGCAATTGGAGGTAATGTTATTTTTATGCAAATGAACTGTATTCCAAACATTAATGAATATACAATTGTTAGATTAAACAAGGTAGGAGCAACAATCCCAGTAGCAATCACATGGCTTCAATGAAAGGGAATATTAAAATCTTGGAACTACTTCAAAAACATTACAAAAAAAAAGTAAAAGCTCTCCGTAGATTTGGGAGATCCCATTATAAAAATAGATCAATCATTGTAAGACTTATTTCAAGAAGAGAAAAGGAAAGTTGGCTTCATATAATAATTCTAATTGAAGTCAATGTAAAAAAAAATGAAGAAATAATATATCAGATTTTAATAAAACTTATAAATTACCATCCAATTCTAAAGGAGGCCTACAACTTGAGAATCAGACAAGCTAGAAACGAGTTCTCAACGGCTATGAGCTAGTCTTGGGAAGACCTTTTTAACAAGTATAGATCATGTCTCTAGCATGTGTTGTTACTGAGATATCAGGCCTCGCAACAGGTCCCTTTTTTCCCTAAAAGTCCCTTTTTTAATCTAAAGTCCCTAAAAGTCCGTTTTTGACGAATTTGGTCCGTTTTTTCCCTATTTTCATTTTTATTTTCAATTTTTTTTTGTTATTTATTAATTGATATATTTTTTATTGATTTTTATTATTCAAATACGTATTTCGTTTTTGCTCCCTTTTGTAATTGGCGCCCACGATAGTAGCCGCACGCTAGTTACGGTTCTGCTTTTTCGTATTCCTCTACAAAATTGCTAATAGTCAAGCTTGAGGATCTTCCGATTTCTATCCCCACTCGCTGTTGTTTTCTTCTTAAGTAATTTTTCCGGAAGATTATAAGAATGAAAGAAAAAAAAAACAACTTAGAAAGTGGCAGAAATCACGGTAATACTACTGCATATTCGCGCCACCATTGAAACGATTTAGTGTCAGTGTAGACTCAATCCTTTTGCATCTTTCCAAATTTTTTATTCTTCTATTAACCAAATGTTTAAAAAGTTACTAGTATGTTACATGGTAAACATTTAATATTTATTTCTCAGAAATATTTTTTTTTCGCGGGGGGGGGGGGGGGTCGTTTCGTTTAAATGTGTTACTATGTGCGTGCGTTTTTGTGTAAAATACAGTAAACTCCCGATTATCCACGGACCTCTCCTGTTTCTATTTTTTTTTTACTGTCCAGTAAATTACGAAATTAACAAAAAAATTTTAAAACTAGAATAAGGTAAACAATAAAAGAGGCAGATTTAGCGACCTCAAAGTAGGGGTTTTCGTGTTTCGACACGAAAAAACAAAGACAACTACAATTTTTTTTTGTTAAAAAGTAAGAAATTAAAGTAAATTAAAATAAAGTAATTGTTTATAATGTATGTACTGCCACTTTAATGTAAATAAAACATGTTAGAAGCAGTTTTCTGTTGATTTTCGTTCTATTTTCGGATTATCCGCGATTGCCGCGCCACCCAACTCCGCGGATAATAAGTAGGGAGTCTACTGTATTAGTTTTTACTAAGTGCTTAAGCAATCTCTAAAGAAAATAAACAAACTCAAAAAATGAATAAAAAACCTTAAAACTTTATTATTTTTAAATATTGACTTAAACACACAACAAAAAATTTACTAAGTTAAAAATTTAAATTTTGTTTTTGGTGATAAAACACGCAATGATTACACAAAAACACCTCATAAAAATTTTTTTTAAAAAAAGTGAAGAAATTTAAAATTGATATAACTCAAAATATTATTAATAGAATTTCAAAATTTTTTCTCTTAATTAAACAGAAATATATTATTTTTAATTTGTCTTCGTGATTTAAAAAAAAAATTAAATTTTTAAACTGAAAATGAACATTTTTTCGATGTAAAATTTTTTTAAAAATCTCATATTTTAAAAAATAAATAGTTTTTTCAAATTTGCCGAAGACAAATTAAAGTAAAATGTTTGAAAATGTCATGTTTAAAATTTCAACTCTCTACTTTTTATTATGCTAACCAATAATTTATTCACCTTATTCAAATTTATTTGATAACCTCTTTATATGAAAAAATAATAATAATGATTATTCTTATCAAATGCTGAATTTTAATCAAGTCATATCGAAAAGTTTAATTCACATACAGTTTACATCAGTTACCTCCAGAAAAGTAATTCTACTTAGCAAAGAAACACCATAATTATCAGATTAAAACAGACATTACTTATCATACTTTTTTTTTTTTTTTTTTTTTTTTTTTTAAGAAAAAAATATTTAAATTCATTCTTCTGTTATAAAAAAGTTTATTATATTGTTAAGCAGTTTCAATAAAGCATTTTATTATTATTATTTAACTGTTGTTTTTGATACTGTTTCAAGTTCCATCCATTAAATATTTAAGGTAACCAAACGCAAGAATTGACAGCAAGATGAGTAAAATCATACAGCTAGTGTTGAGAGACATAAACGGCATTCTGGGTATTTATGAAAGAAATTCTTAGGGTATAAGGGAAAAAAATACATATTCAGATGTCATTTCATAGCTATCAATATCTGATCAGTTCTATCAGTGTAAGCTACAAGAATAGTGTCTTTCCCATCTGCTTCATGAAAGTGTACTTTGATGCTACATTGAGTTAACCTTTGATATAGAAAAATTCTTGGAGCAGAGTGTAGCTTGAAATTATAGATTAGAGCCTATTTATTAATAATAGAAGGATATAATAATAGGAATTTCTTCCTGAGTGCCGGAAAGCATGTCCTTGTAGATCCTTAGTTGAGTAGCATGAATAGACAAATGACAGTCATTTGGAAAGACAGTTCCTTCTACCTATTCAAATGCAGTAGAGAATTCTTAGATGATATACAAAGATGACGTCATATTAATCTAGCAGTCGAGTTTAGATAATTATGGAGCTTCATAATAGTGCAACAATTACTGTTGAGGAAGGAGTTTCATTTATTGATTCATTCAATCACTTAAAATGTTTATTCTTGGGTGAAAAATTCTCCCATTTTCCCATGAATATTTGTAAAATCATATTAAAATACTTTCGCCAAATTTGATTTTGAGGATATTAAACATGAAATGCTACTTTATGTAAATTGCCAGATATGTTTATAAAGAACGAAACATAAAAATAATTCTTTGTATTAAAATCAGATAAATGGCTTTTTAATAGTTTCTACAAAGGGTTAAAAAACAGTTCCATTCAAACTTGTAATTTTAAATGTTTAGCTATCCGTGGGAAAAAGTAATCGTATACTATTCAATTTTAATGCACCATAAAATTTTAGAATTTAGTTTCACCACTTTATTATGTGGAATCACTTCACCCAACCAGCATTTGCGTAGCTACCCCAAGGTTTATGATTGTTTTAGGATAGAGATAATGGTGTAGAAGGAAATAACTGAAATTGCATTGTAAAGCTTACAGCTAACACCATTCGTTTCGCTCTACAGTGTCTCGTGCAATTTAATAAGAATTTATCACCATCTGATGATGTGAGCAACTACATGGGTTCATTGCTATTGCTATCAGCTTATCTTGTTGTTCTTGTATTAATCAATTTTTTTTTTGTTTTTTGTTTTTCTTTTTTTTTGGTTTAATATTAACAAATAATGTTAGTTCCTACTATAATCATTAAAGTTTTTCTTAACAATTTACGAGTGGTATATGGGCATATCCACAGTTAACACTTTGAAGGTAGAGTTACTTGATTTCAAATTTCCCGCAGTTCTTTTTTGTCATAATTTACTGAGAATGTTCTAGATGTCACTAGCAAGCAGTGGCATTATTTTTATACAAATCTTGTGTGGGGGCGGAAAAAAATCTGCTCGTAAAGAATTAATATTTATGTTGTTTTTTTAAATTAATTTGTTTGAGCAATAATTAATTTAATTTGATTACTTTTCTGAAACCTTGTTTAATGGTAGTTAATATTTTATCCCAATTTAGCTGCAATTAGAGGAAAACTTTTTTCATAACCATCCAACTTCCTTACGAAAGACTGTGGAATTTGTAACTGAAAGAATGGCATCAAATGTAATAAAGCACATTCGGAAACATATTGTGCCATTAGCCCGAGAAGATGGATTACGAAAACTGCATAAACTATTGCAGGAAAAACTTAAGGAAGATAATAAACCACCAGGAAAATTAAAGGTAAGTTGAAAACATAGATATTTCTGTTGTATAAGATTGCTGAGTCACACACTTTGGTTTTAGGTTCCAAAACCTAAATTATATATACTGCTTTTATTATACTGCTTTTTGAAGTTTTTGTGAAATCCTTAAATGTGGTTTATCATTTAGACCACTTTTTAATTTTTTGCTTATCTTTAGTTACCATCCTTTTTATTGCACATAAGCCATTTGGACAATATCCTATTTCTCAAATTCAGTATAATTTCAGCAGCAAATAGTTTTTTGTTTTTTTTTGCTTGGAGAGATGAAAGACAGAGAATGAAAAGCCATACTTTTACGGAGTTAATATTTTGAATGTAATAGTGGCAGTGGCTATATCTTAAATGCTAAAAATATTAGAATCACATTGCCACCAAATATATGTAGATAAGTTCTAAAACCTGTGAAGACAGGTCACCTAAACTAGTACTAGGCCTATCTACTTGTAAGAAGGCTAATGTCTGGATAATTGAAACAAAATGAATGTGAATTTTAGATTCATTGAAGAAATTATTATATATTCATGAAAGTTTTATTAGTTTGCAAGAAGAATCCATTATAACTTAGATTGGTTTAGAAAAAGGAAGGTTAAACAACTTATCCAAAGGCCAATGGTTGCTGTTTTCTAGGTAATTACTTTGTTACTTTTGTATTTAACAATATAATTCATTATTAAAAAGTTTTGTAAAAATAAAGATTCTTGTTAGAATTATGGAAAATAATTCTTTCCATAATCCTTTCGCTGCAGAAAGTGGATTTATCCCACAGCATTTTTAACTTCTCATTATGCTGCTGTAGAAGCGAACACATTCCCTGTGATAGGGACCAAATATCTCTTTATAATGCAAAATCAAAGAATTTTTGTGTTGGATATAAATATTTTACCTATAGGAGATACTGAATGAGCATTGCAGAAGCAGAAAATATCAATTCTATTTTTTGGTGGATAATTCGCATCATTATAGAATGACTGTGAAGTTTAATTCCGCAGTGAAAGGGTTAAGAAACTCTTTAAAGTATGGAATCGAGATTTTATATATTAAAAAAAAGTTGTACTATGAAAAATTTCACTTAGTTAGTGCTACAGATATTTAAAAGAAATGAATTGAGATTTACAGAACAAAAATTGTTAATGCAGTTGGTCATAGAAAAGTGCAGACTTTGTTGACAACATTGCAATGATTAAGAAAGAACCTAACTCTGTTGTCTATTTTACAAACAGTACAAAGGAAATGAACGGGAACCACTCCCTTGTCTGGATAAGAAATAATTTCTGCTACTGTTCATTAATAATGAGACAGTAAAAGAAATTTGTTTCATTTAATAAATTATATTGCTGTAAAATTACATAAGATTTTGTCAACACATGATGACCATTGAAGCAATCTGTGTAACAACAATAGTAGGATGCACACACAATCGATTCTGTGACATTCCTTTTCTTGTTGTTGTCATCAGTTCCTAAGTTCGTTGCAAAACTTTTCTCCAGTAGTGGATTTTACTCTGTTTAATATTTGCTTTTTTTTTTTTTTTGCAAATTTTTAGTTTGCAAAAAATAATATTAATTACAGGAAGAATAAATTTTGTTCCCATTAATAAAAAAAACTTAGATTCTGTTGTCACTACATCCAAAGGTTTTGTTGCTATTGTTCTTTTTTTTATTGCTTATTAAGTTTGAGTTTAGTTGAAGAGATGTTTCAACAGAAATAATGAAAAATTATTAAAAATTCCAAAGATCACAACCATTTTAATGAATCATCAAAAATTAAAGGGTTTTGTTTTCTTTTGCAGAATTCATTTGTTAAGAGGATCCATGAAATATCTCAAGAAATATGTTCAGAAACAAGGAAATCTGCAGCAGAATTTACTATCACGTAATTCTAAATTTCATTATTTATGAATATTTATTTATCTATCTATCTATTTATTTATTTTTTTACAATTTTATATTTTCAATACTGAATGATTATTATTTTAATTTACAAATGTAATTATACATTGGTCCTACAGAGCTTAACTTGTAAAGAAACTCTTGATGAAACATGCTTTTGGCCAAGCATCTAGCTAACAATGTATTTTAGAGTTATCTTATTACTGTCATCATTGTTGTTTTTTCTTATATAGAATTCAGATAAATTATTTAATTGTTAGAAGACTTGAGATAAAGTCAGATTCAGTTTCTATTGTCAAGTTCAAGTATTCTAATACTCCATTTTTTATCTATCGAAATTCACATCTTATCATAATGTTATGCAAAAATTATATTTGATCAGAGTTGCTTCATTTCAGCAATTCTGAGACATTTTATTATTTAAAATATATAAAAAAATCTCTGTGGAACTTTCTCAGAGTTACATTTCTATTCAGGAACTCATAAAATCATTCTTAACACTTATGTAAAAAATGATTTAGCTTGTTTTTTTTCAATTAATTTACCTGGACATCTGATTTACTTCAATTTATGTTTTTATCTTTACATTTATAAAATATCCCCCATTTGCTTCATCTTATTGTTCTCAGTAGCGTCTCTGCCTTTTCTTTTTTAACTTCTATGTCCTTCAATTTCCTTTTCTGATTGTCTAAGTTCCATTTTCATTAAGGCTTTCAAGGTGCATCCTTGTTTAGCTTTCCTCTTTCTGATGCTTTAGTTCTGTTTTCTATGAGAATTCTCAGGCTGATGCTTTTGTTTGGATTATCTACCAGTAACTGAGATCTCCTCTTCACTTGATATTCCTCTCTCATATTTCAGTGTCTTGCAATGGCTATATTTAGTTTCGCAATATGTCTAATCTGAATTCTGATTTAGCATCCAATACATTCTTAAGCTTGTTTCGTATCAAGTCTACAGCTATTTTCATATCCATCTATTGTGCTGACTGTCTTTGCTTTTCAGCCACTTGTGATGCTCAGTAGTGCCTTCATTCTTATCTTTACATCTTGGATTATTGAGTAAAGCCAAAAATAAGTTTTTAAAACATTTATATATTATATAAAGTTCAGTGCAGTTTCTATATCATATTGGCTTCTTACCATAAGAATGCTATAACTAAAGCTCCGCGAACACCATCCGATTTTGCACCAACTTAGTTGGCCAACTTTCAGTTTTCGAGTTGCTAGAGCCGACTTTGAGCACGTTTTTCAGCGACTTGGCAGCGATTTTAGTTGGCCGACTCGAGTCTGTTGTACAGGACCAACTTGGGAAAGTTGGTCGGAATTACCAATCACAGGGCAGCGTTGGAACACGTCAGTCATGACGTCACACCCATAGAAAGAAATGGCGTCCATAAACGATTATCACCGCTTCGAATCGACGACAAGCGAGTACACAATGAATATCAGAATATTGTGAGTTTCTTTCATGCATGAATAAAGTTTATACTGAAATGCAGTTATTGTATGCAGCAGAATTTATCAGAGAGGTTTCAAAACCTCAATTTTTTTCGGATTTTCCACAGCTGCTGGGGGAAACGCATAGCATTATGGGATTGCCGCTATCGCGGCTGACAAAATCGGACAAACTCGAAGTTGGCCAACTAAGTTGGTGCAAAATCGGATAGTGTTCGCATAGCTTAAGAACAAAAAGCGAGAAGAATGCTTTTAAGGCCGATTAAGAGCTGCTTTTTAGACTCTGTGGGTATCAATATTTCAGTGATGTTTATCATCTTCTTTTAAGAAACAAATTAAACTAATCTATTCAAACTTATGTGCTCTTTCAGTTACTGCAACAGCCGGGTTTCTAGTTCGTTGCATTTGTTATTGTCAGACGACACAATAGCATCTGTACAAGATAGTTGTGCTAAAATTACATCTAGAAAGACACACGACAAAGTTACACAGTGGGTGTCCACTCATGTGACAACAAGTGAGTTCAATTTTGATGTTTTCTTTTAATATTTTAGGATTTATTAATTTTGTTTGAGATTTTTACGTGTGTTAAAAAGTTTTATAACATTGAAAGTTCGAATGGCGGTTTTTTAAACTTTTTAAATGTGTGTCTGGCCTTAATAACTTTTAATAATATTTATATATAGAAGGATTTATTAATCACAAGAAATGTCTTTATTTCATCCCTTGTGCTTATTTATTTAATTAATTACATTATTTATACAAATAAATCATCAAATATCATATAAATTTTGATTTATATTGGGACAAGACATATTTCATAAAATGATCATTTGCTGTAGTGTGAGACTGAGGTCGGTTATTTGAAGATTTTAACTAATCTGAAACAGTGGTATAGTTTTAGGTTGTATACATTGCATTTTTAAGATATTTGTTGTGCTAGTTTTTAGAATCTTTTTCTTTTTTTATAGTGTGCAAATTAAAACTAAAATATGCAGCTAATAAAAATAAATTGTTGGCTGATAAAAATAAATTTGAAAAATCCAAAGCAGGGCCTTCATAAAAAAAAAAAAAAAAAAAATAAGTTTCACCAGTAATAACATAAACATAACATATAATTTTTATTTAATTTCTAAGCTTGATATTATTCTTAAAAATAAGTTTAATTTTTAATAATATTTATACAGAAATTAACAAGTTCAATAAATAAATATGAATTATAAATATATCGCCATTTTATGACATCAAGTGAATTCATATTAAAATATTGGTAGAAAGATCTTATATACCAGGAGTGGCCAAACTTGCTAAAGGTAAGAGCCACATACATTTTGTTGTTACATGCACATTTTTGTTTCAAAAATTTTAAATATTATATTATATATTTATAATATAAATATTAAGATATATATGTATGTAATTATATGTATTCATATATTTAGTTTTAAACTATAATTTGTGTTAGTTTTGATAATCCCAGAATACATATGTATTTATACATATACCAAATGTTTTCAGAATCCTGAGTGATTATTGTTTTAATTATATTGAGTATATTGAACATGTTAATCAACTACAGAAACATTTAAGAAAAATTGCTTATTCGGATTTTCATTAATACCCGACTCAAATCTAGCATTACAATGAGGATTTTAAATTCTTCTTAAACATAGTAAGCCATCATGAACATTAAACTTGTGTTTTAATCCAATGAACTCTCAGTTTATTTCTAGTAAATAATTATAATGCATGAAATTTTTTACTTTTCTATTAAATGTGATGCAAAAAGGAGCTCAGCAAACATATTTCTGTGAGCCACACATTAAATGCCATGTGGCTCGCTAGCTGCGGTTTGGCCACCCCTCCTATATATTCTCAAGTTAGCTGTTTTAATTTAATAAAAAAAATGATGTTTCCAATTTGGGGAGGAGGGGTTGGCAAAAGCAACTGGGCCATGTGAAAAGTCACCATAAGGATATCAACATGTTACTTTTCTGCAATGTTTTATTGTGTTTCAGTCTATTGTAAATATCAGATTTTATTTAAATACAAATAGCAGTAAATAAATCATAAATGTAATTATTAATAAAAATAATTGCATTGAATAATTATTTCTTAATAAAGAAAATAAAACAATTAATTCCAACAAAATTGTTCAAGTAGCAGTTTGGATACAATGCACTGAAGGGCATAATGGGTTTTGGAGGTTCACTTTCTTTTAAATTGTGTAGTTTTTGGATCCGGGAGACCCAAGGAAGAGGGTATCGGTGAAAGTCAGTTATCCACGTGATAATGTAATGTCTGTGTACTGAAAATGGGATTAAAAACTGAGAATTATCAAGGTTCATATGAGGCTTGGAATGATGATCTTGTTATTGGTTGATAATGACCCTGTAGAAGGTATCATCACAACTTGGCAACAAATCTGATGAGGAATTCATACAGGCAGAATATACTTTAATAGTTGAATGCTCATTTTAAACCTAAATTATAGAGAATAACTTTTATCTTATTAAGAAAACAATAACCTTAATATAAGAAATAAATTATCTAAATTTTTTGATTGCAACTAAAAATAAAAATGTAATAGATGAAAAAAAAAAAATGCATGTTTACATTGGTATTAATTTAACTTTTGCAATTTTTTTTTTATTATTTTGATGACAACAAGTATTTAAGATGTCTCGCATTTCAAAACTTGCTTTACAAATACCTTATTAAAAAAAACTAGTAAATTGACTAATGTGAACTTTTTTATTACAATTTCCTTTAAGTGGTGAACTGATTTTTCACGTGATTTGCATATTGTAGTATTTTGACCGACAACCAAATCTGCTGTAAATGATAAATATTGTTTGGAACTTAACAGATTACTATTTTATTTAGAAAGTAAAATATCGAATAAATGATATAAATTATAATGTTGTGTTATTTCAGATTTATTTGTTGAAGATCTCCAAACAGAAATGGATAAGTTATTCAAATTAAACAGTGCAGAAGAGGTTAAAGTAAAGATTTTGGAAAGGTCTTCCAAATGCGCTACTAATAAAAAGAAGAATGCATTACACAGTAAAGAAACTCCTTCAACCACAGATACAGTCATTTTATTAAAGGTAAGTTGATTTTTTTTTAACTACTTTTAAAAGTTACACAAATAAAGGCAAGATCAA
>JAFIDM010020622.1:0-14332 GCA_023159025.1 Thereuonema tuberculata
GCCTGGTGTACACGTGTTTGAAGCAGCCGGCGGCTCCCATCACCCTCATGCGGTCTCCTCGGCACCCATCGGCTCGGCTTCCATGTAAGTGTTCCCGCATTTTAGTTTCCATTGAATTCCTCGTTCCATCTTCGTTCTGACGGTTGCTCTTCCTCGGTGATCTCCATCGGCGCGAAAGCCAGCACACGATCGCGGACTCGCTCCCGCACCTCGGCGAAGCGCGACCACTGCCAACCCGCGCCACGGTGGAAAAACACCACACGAGGCCAAACGCTCAACTCACTCGCAGTATCGATTCATTAAACGAGTTGGATTTATGAAAGTGTGTTTTTCAGTCAGGATTTTACAGCAGAACGTCTACCATATAGTGCGCGACTCGACTTGTCTTTCTTCGACTTCGGTGTAAATTCTGAAGATGAACTCGACCTTTATTTTTCCAAAAAATCCTTCTCCTACCTTCTCTTTTAATTAACCTGAACCTAAAATAAGTCTTACAAAATAATGAAGCACCAAGCGCGCTCCCATTACATTAAGCTCAATCAAGTTTGAGATATAATGAACCACGTCGGTGCCTCTATTTCCCACAACTGACAAAACGAACCAAGGCGACAAGTCTTGAGAAACTCCAATCACGCTGTTTATTCTGATTTCTGAACTTATTGCAGAGGACAGACACTCGTACGTTTTCTGATTGGAGCACCAACCATTGTTAGGAAGCATTTGAATCACTAGAGCTTTGCTTTCTCAATCGATTCGGTCCCTCCGTTAGCGATACATGCTTTAATAATGAATAAATAACTTGTAATTAAATCCAGCCAATAGTGTTGCTTCATAAATATTAATTACACTCGTTTATTAAGTGGAATCAAATAGCGTTCCGTGATGCGGTTTCCGTTTTGACACACACCGACCTGTGATTTTTGAAATCGAGTTATTTTGAACGTGCTGTGACTTTTTCTCCTCCCCTTCCCCATATTTAACACAAGGCAGATACGACAATTAATGCGTATCTTCCTCGAACGCACACTTGTCAAAATTTCATGGCTATTGTCATTTAGACAAGTTTACAGAAAATTTGCAACGTTCGTCATTTCTACGTTATATTAAAAGCCACCTTCTCCTGCTTCTATGTTCGTTTTTTGTTTTTCCTTTTCTTTTTACATTTTGTTTACGTATATAAATATGCGAAATATTTCGCATTTCCTCTTTTAGTATTCTTGATTGAAATTTAATGTAAAATTCGGAAAAAAAATTGAAGTATGTATATTGTTTCTAATTTACTATAATGAAAAGTTAAATGTTCTTAATTAGAAATACATTCGGATAGTTCTGGGAAATTATTCTACAAATTAGTATTTTCTTCGGATCAAAAAGAAAAATCCACTTTACATATCCGTTTTTGATTTTTGGCTGAAAATCAAGTGTTAACTTTTGTGAACCTTAAAATATATTTAAAAAAAATATAAAATAAAATAGTTATAAATTAACCAAAACGGAACGGTAACAGTATGCTATTATAACCATCCAGTGATTCTTTGTAAGCTAATAAATAAAACCTTTTTCTATGGAATCATGACGTTTTTCGTAAACAACAAACAAGGAAGCGAATTTCAAATTCTCGAAGTTTTTTATTTAATGACAAAAATATCCAGAATTTTCCTTTCCGAATTTAGGGAATTCAAATGCTAATCTGGATTTATTTATTTTTTATTTTTTTTAGTTTTGTTTCCATATTCTCTTATTAACTGTGCTGAGCTTCAGATAAATCTTTAAATTTTTTAAAGCTAATTTTATAAAATGACTTTGATAACATAGACTACCACTACATTATTCTAAAATAATACAAGGATAATGCGAACGTTTTCCATCAGCCAGTTAATTTAATTGAAATATTATTATTGTTATTAGGCCTATTATCAAATGAGTGAAAATATTACACTGTTAAAATCTGAATATTCCTGTAAAGCCCTAAATGTTACTAGACGATGTTCCTGTATTGTGTGAAGTCAATTCAAAGAGGTTTGAGTGATTCACACTATGTTCTTCTCAGAAGATAACTTTGTTCAGGTGTTTAAAGCTTTTCAAAGGACAGCAGCAGAAGTGTGTGTTCAGCTACACCATAACTGTCGGTCCTTCTGTGATGAAACTTAATAGTCGCAATCGTCGATTTTCGTATTAATTCGGTTGGTGAATCTTTTCCTGATGAAAATTAATTCACTATTCAGCCTGAGTTAACATTACAAAAACAAATTACTCGAAGAAATTAAGAATTAGTAAATACGAATCAAATAATTAAGCAAAAATATAGTTGAAACTTAAGGCTTGGGGTTTTATCGGAAGGAGATAATTAACCACTCTATCGTTATTCAAAAACTAATTAATCCTTTAAAGATAAAGCGGAACATAAGTTTTAAAAACATCTAAGTAAATTTTATTTGTAACTTAATAATTAAATTATATTAATAAACTTTACAATTAAAACACTTAAAAGAAATCAGTGAACGAAAAGCAAATTTACGTTTATTATAGATCTGACAGCGTAGATCCAGATCGCCGGGCTTTTTAAAACTTATACTATTGAAATTTTAACTAAACAATTTCAAAAATAAATCAGTCGAATTTTAAAATCTTGATATTGTATCAATAGAAGTTTCATTTAACTTATATAATTACTTGAACTTTCTTTAACGTAAGGAAAGAACTTACATAGAAGAAACAGGAAACAGGCACAAACAAATACTGGTAAAAAGTAAAAGTTATATTTAAACAGATAAATGTACATGATTAATTTCGGCTACTTCACGTAGCCCTTGTTATAGTACCTTATTTGTATTATTATTCCTATTATTTGTAGTATTTCAATTCTCCCTCCTTTCTCTATTTTGTTCGCTTGCCAAGTCGCTGTTCTTTCAGTGCATCTCCCCGCCTCAAAAAACCACCGCACATTTCCCGTTAATCTTGGTCTATCTTTCTAATCCTAACTTCGCCGCTATCTCCTAGCCCGCTTTAACCGACCGATTTGTACTTCATAGCCGGATTATCCCCGTAAAACCGGCAGCCCCAACAGTCAGTAACAGGTGTGACCAGTGGGACGCATTCCAGTTAGTCATAGCGAAGATCACCTTGATTGGCTCCTTTTGTGACGAAGATCTAACACTTTCGTATAAAATTGTGAGATTTTTTATGTATACAACACATTTGACAAGGGCTACGTGAAGTAGCCGAAATTAATCATGTACATTTATCTGTTTAAATATAACTTTTACTTTTTACCAGTATTTATTTGTGCATGTTTCCTGTTTCTTTTACATAATTACTATTATCCTAATTTTCGTTACTTTGAATCAATATTTATCCTTACACAAAATAAATGTAGACTATTGATTAATTACTCTCTAATTAACTATCTTATCAGTAACTATTAAGCTAAAGATGTTTAGGGTAAAAGAAAGAGGGGACTATTACTGATTACGTGGGGATATACTGTTTTGTTTTGAATAGCTCAATTGAGATCGCATTTGTACCTCTTAATATAAACTCCAATTCCCTATCTTTCATTATAGCGAAATCTAACTGATCTGATGAGAATTCTTTAAAACATCAGTATTATAATTAACGTTAAAGTTAACTTTTGTGTAAAACAAGGGCGAATATAGGGGGTGGGGGGCAAGGCCCCTCCCCCCCCGAAATAATGAATATAAAGAAAAAAAATAAGTACCGTAATCTGAATTATTTTAATGAATCAAGCATTGATGCAAGGAATTCAGCCTTCAGAGCAAATTATCCTCTGAATATGAGCAGCAAAACTGATATAAAGTATCATGAGGTGTCTACATAAAATTACTTAACCTAACCTTACATCACTTACATTACTTAACCTAATCTTGGCCCCCTCAAAAAAAATATATTCTATATTCGCCACTGGTGTGAAATAATATATTTCAACCAGAATCCTATAAAATAACTTTCTTTAATATCCACAATATTTTGTTTTTCTTTTCGAAAAACTTTTTGTATAAGAGGACAAAACTATTCTTTTTGCCTCTACATAATACAGTGTTACTTCCTTTAACGGACACCCCGAATAGCGGACATTATTGCGGGTCCCAGTCCCTTACAATAGGACATTCCATGTTATCCACCTCGAATAGCGGACACTCTGAATAGCGGACAGTTATTTTAACTGAATAAAAAAAAAAAAAATATTCGATTAACATTTCGACAAACACATCATGGTTGTATTTACATCGGTGTCCCATACATTGATATATTGTATCGTTGTCCCATGATTCAATGCACGAATCTGAGGCCCTTTGTTGTCACTGTAGTTGCTTTGTAAATATCAATACCTCGTAAAGCTATCCTATAAATGTGTTGATTAAATTTAGTGCGAATTAAAATGGCATCAAAAAGGACGAGATTGGCACTGAAAGAAAAACATTGATTTTCTTGAAAGCTGCTGAAAAAGCAGAAACTGAGTGTGTGTTGTCTTGCTGAACGTTTTAAAGTTGGAAAAACTCAGATAGGTGAACTTTTGAAGGACAAAGATGAGATTAGAAAAATGTGGATGGTGAATTCAAACGAAAATTGAAGAATTTGAAGATTCGTTAAACTGAAACAAGCAAAATCGACGAAGTGGTGATAAAATGGCTCCGTTTTGCTCGTGCAAAGAATATTTCTATAAGCGAGGTTTTGCTTCAAGAAAAAGTCAGCGAAGTCGGTCAAACTTTCTATATACTGTAATTAATTTTATCATTATTAATATTTTAAGTAAGACAAACGGATTAGCACTCATTTAAAAAGGAATATAGAAAATAATTGCAATTGTTCATATTTTCTCATAGCGCAATGATAATTGTAGAAATTTAATTAAGATTGCACGTAATTTTTCATTAAATGACATGCTATAAACTAAAAAAATGAAAAAAAGATAGTCCTCCCCAATAGCGGACACCTCCCAATAACGGACAAAACTTCCGGTCCCGTGACTGTCCGTTATTCGGAGGTAACACTGTATAAGGTTTCTGGGGTAAATTACTTACAATTATATAAAAGATGACTTAATATATTTCAAGTTTTATATTTTGTATCGAATTGAATTTTTTATTTTATTATTATTATTATTATACTTACATGTGTTACGGTCATCCTTAGGCATTAAACTGATTATTATTTTTTTTTTTCATTGTAAATATTTCTGTTGAAAGTTAGTATAGAGTAATACTTCGTTTTCCATACTTGAGAAAATGTTTCTTTTCTTCTGTTCTTAATTCATTTATCTTCATTTTTTTCCTCAGAAATTCAAAGATTTAAAAATTTCTTTTTTTTCATGTTCACAATATTTTTTTAATAAAATCGTGAAAAAATATATATAAGAGGATGGAGCCAAAACCAAAGAATTCAGCAATCCTTGTCATCACAAACTCAGAGCTGATATTTGAGAGGATTATTAGTGAGAGGATACTGGACCTTTTATGAGTGGAATTCCTGATGATGATCATCAAATATTGATCCCATGAAATTAATCAGAGTTGAGGATTTGCCACAGCAATGACCCATATTCCGTAGATACCGAATATGACTTCTTTCATTGGCAGAACCCCTCAAGCTGCCTTTGCTTGCTCTGAAGAGTTCACTGGAGTAATTCGATAAGTCATCAGAGAGGAAGTTCATTAATTCCATCAGTCCTGTAGAGACAAATCATTGCTAAGGACAGACACTATTGCACAATTTGTTCCAACAAGACTGCCAACAGCATTTCACATCTCTTCACCATCTCTGACAGCATCCAGTGCTGTGTGATGAAATTATCAGTATCAGTGGGAAACATTTTACTAAGGTCCTACTATGGATAAACATATTATGTAATATGTTACTGGAAGTATTATGTGTTGTAGGAAATGTATTTTATTATTGTGCAATAAGCACTTTATTTTTGAGTGACTTGTTATTGTTGTTAACATTAAAAAAACATGAGAGAATAATACCATTGTTTGAAGCGATGTGATGCTTGGACTGCTTTGTTATGTTTGTATAGTATTGTTTACGGCTCGAGGGAGCGGTGTGGTATTATTGAAGATTCGAGGATGGAATGGCGATATTGATCTGATCCGCTGAGTTATAATTCTTTCCTTTTCTTGATTCTAGATATAAGAATCTTACAGGATTGATAGGGACCAATATTATCCTCTTGAATGAATTGACAGGAGTCGATTATGATATCTTTCCTGGAGAATACCATGGAAAATTAGAATGTTCTGATAAGGGATAAGTTACCTTGAGAATTGAACATTGCCCTTGAGATATATTTTACGTTCGTATTGTATTGAATAATGTTTTGATATTATCTAGAAAAAAACGGTGATACTAATATCTACAATTTCGTTTCAGCAACATAATCAAATAGATTAATAGTCTTGAGTTCGGGATCTTGGAACCAGAGTAAACAGATTAATGGAACGGAAGGAGATAGGAGATATTAGCGAGCAAATACTGAAGACAACGTATAGGTAATCGAGGAGCGTATGATGACTCCACAGTTGTGATATATAAATATAGAAGAATTTCCAAGTAAGTGAAGTTTATTTTAAATAACACAGAGAACATGAGAGTTATCATATTTCTGGAAGAAACACAGCGATGTTTAGGATTTAATAGTCAAAGCGGATAAATATTAATAACTTCCAAGGACTACTTTATTCGAGTAATTGATAAAGCGGATTAATAAAAAGATTCAAAGATAAACAATTGAACTTTAAAGATGATAGACAATTATTCACGATGAATAGTGATAGGGTTAAAGTACTTGTATATGAAACTTCATTAAAAGATTATGAAGGTATATAAAAGTCATCAGAGTCTATTTCGATAAAGTTTGAAGGCATTGTGAACATATAATTCAAGATAAAAGTTAAACTAATAGAAAACAAGAAATAACTTTTATTAAGAAATGAACTGAAGTAAAATCTAGTGTTAGATTGCAAATATTGTAACTTACACATAAGGTGATAAAACCAAACGTGTATTAGTGCAAGTGTGCGGATATATTCCAGTGATAGACAATTATATATTATTTTTCACATAGGGTGAAAAAAATTACTGTAGTTTATAATTAAACTAGAAGAACTCTAATAGACATTAGAAGCCTTTTATAAAGAACTTTTGAATCTTCATAAAGATTTTAACTTAATTCTTTGTATAATGTATTTCAAATAAGAAAGTTTTATAAACAATGTTATTAATGAATGTGTTTGGACAATAATTTATACCTAACTGGTATCTACATGGGATAAATTATTATTTAGCTCTCAATTAACATCTACATTACAAGTTCGCATCCTGCTAGATATTTATAATATCATAAACTTATTTCTATTATTAAAATATAATACTTCAATTGGTTATGCTGGCCCAGTCACTTCTTCCGATGCGCAACACTTAGTAATGGACTATTTATGTATAATCCTTTTATAATATTAAAGGAAAAGTTTTTTTGAGAGTCCTCATTCATAGTGAAATTGAAATACTTACATCATGGCTAGTCAATTACTGAAATTCGATGGTGATAATTATATCAAGTGAAAGATTGCTATTCGCACTTCATTGCAGCAGCAAGGTCTTTGGATGCTAGCCAATCGACCTTTGAAAGAGACAGAAGAAATTAAAGATGTTGATAAGCGAGAGAAAATGCTCATGAAAACAGAAAAGGCAGTAGGAATTATAATTAATTCAGTAGAAGATAAATTCAGAATATTGTTAAAGGAATTCAATGATCCCCAACTACTGTTAAAAGAAATAGATGAGAAGTTTAACATTACTGATCATTTAAAGATTAGTGAATTGAAAAGAGAACTCTACTGTAAAAGTAAGATGTCCTCTGAAGATAATATTCCTGACAAATTACTGAACTTAAAAACTATCCTAGCAGATATTGAGGCAAAAGGGGGTAGTGTTGATGACCATGAATTCTCTTGGCTTATCCTCTCAGGTCTACCTAAGGAATTGAGACCATGTGCACAAGGTCTCCTTGTCCAGCAAAAACATCCTGGTTTCAATTCGAAATATATAATTGAAACTATTATCCAAGAATTTCGTAGAGATAAATGCTCTGAAAGTCAGAAGTCATCTTTGTCAAAGCAATGTTTCAATGCTGAATCTAATGAGAGTGAATCTGCTACCGCTTCGTTTCATTATAAGAAGAAAGAAAGCAGGAAATGCTTTATTTGTAACAAAGTTGGACACATTGCAAAATTCTGTAGGCACAGAAAGTTTGATGGAAAGAAAAAGACTAGTGCAAATGACAAATCTGACAATAAAAAGAAGTCACTATTTGGCATCGTTCACTGTTTTGAGAATGATGGAAGCTTAAGAAAAAAGGATCCTAACAGTTGGTACTTGGACAGTGGGTGTTCTAACTCAATATGCTTTGATCGAGAAGCTTTTAGTAAATATACTGAGATTAGTGAACCTATTAAAATCTATAGTTCCAATAATTCCTATATGACGGCTGTAGGAAAAGGCACTGTTGTGTTGAGAACTAAGACTGATCATGATAAACATCTATATTTCACATTGCAAAATGTATTCTATGTTCCAGAAGTTAGCATCAATCTAATTTCGTCTGGGGAGATTGCCAACATGGGTTTCTACCAAGAAATCAAGAAAGAAAGATATATTGTCCGGAATAAGAGAATGAAAGCTGTGTTAGTTGGAAAGAAGAAGAATAACCTTTATGTTGTTGATTGCTGTCCGGTTCATCAGAGTAACTCAGCTCATTTTCAAGAAGTGGATCATAAACCATGTAAACTATTGCATGATCGTTTGGGTCACATATCCGTTGATAAAATCAAGACGATTATCAGATTAAAGTTGTTAAGTGGAATAATGTTAAGATTAATGATCAGGAAATCATGGAATGTAATAGCTGTAAAGAGGGGAAATTAGTGAACATAAGTCATCCTAAGATTGGTTTAATAAGAACACACAAGACACTTGAACTAGTTCACTTAATTCTTTGTATAATGTATTTCAAATAAGAAAGTTTTATAAACAATGTTATTAATGAATGTGTTTGGACAATAATTTATACCTAACTGGTATCTACATGGGATAAATTATTATTTAGCTCTCAATTAACATCTACATTACAAGTTCGCATCCTGCTAGATATTTATAATATCATAAACTTATTTCTATTATTAAAATATAATACTTCATGTGTTACTAATAGTTACCAGTAGCAAAGTGAAGAAGCTCTATCCAAGCTAACTATACAGTTCATCACGTAGATAATATTTAAGACTTGGAAAACATTCTATGTGCCATTACTGATATTGGAATTGTTGATTGACCTGTGATTTAGAGATGTGAAAATACTCAATGACATAATTTTTGATATTTGGTCTTCCTTTAGGATGAAATCAATGGAAGATGTAAGTTTGAGCAAAATTAAAGAAGATTTTAGTGATCGCAAGCAGCTGTATTTGTGAAACTTTGTATACTATTCTAAATGATGATTAGTTTTGAATTAATTCTTATTTGCAGAATTAATGAAGTCGTTATTTAAGAACTAAAATTTACAATTCAATGAAATTTTTACACGTGCAAGCAAGTTATTATTCTTAAATTTTGGCATTATTTACTGAAATTGTGTGAATTAAAGTATTTCACTTTTTTTTTGTCTTTTTCTGTAGATTTCATTATCTATAAGAGTAGTAACCCATTTTTGCAATCTGCAAAGGTTTTGTGGGTTTTCACTGCTCTGAGGAAAAAGAAAGAACTTTATTAAATTCAACTTTAAAATTATCGCGTTAATGTCTGATTGATCTTTTGCTTATCAGATCCGAAATCTGATAAATTGAAATGCAATATTTTGATCTGTCTTCGTTGAAACGGCTTAAAGTCAAAGCCTCCCCCTTTTTTAATTAACATATTATTCAACTTTTCTTATTAAAAGTTGAAAATCAATCTGATAATTCAATTGATTGAGGAATTAAAGACACTGTTAACCAAGCACTTTAACCCAAAGGTAGAATTTGAAAGAATAAAATTTTAAAAATTAATGTCTCAATTTCTTTAGAGAAATTTAATCTAAAACTAATAAATAAAGAAATAAGAAAAAAAAAATCTAGCAAATAATCTTGTTTTGATGAAGATTTATTTAACTTTTTTTTTAATCCTAAAGATAAGAAGAAGAAATAAAGAGAATCATCAAACCTAACAACATTGAGTAAATCATCTTTGCAGAAACTTTGTATGACAAAGATTAGATAATATTTGCTAATGGAAATTTGTTATTTTTATTTAAATTTGTTATGAAATGTTCATTTGTTATTTTTATTTAAATTTGTTATGAAATGTTCATTTGTTTTAGAATTCCTTTAAGTAAAGAAGTGTTACTATATTTTTTCTAGTTATTCATGAGCTTCAATAAAAACGCTATATAATGTGTTTCTAGTAAACGTTGTCTTGTGAAATTCTATTAAAACTCAAGAACTTTAGAGTTCTTCTCTAAAGAAGAACTTTAGACATATTTTTCTAATCCCACTGTTTAGCTTAATACAGATCAGTCTTCAAAAATCCTTACACTACTAGTTTTCAAGACTATTAATAAAAAAAAACCATGACCTCCCACATACAATTCCCTGTTTCACATTAAAGTTAATCATTTAGATAATAGTTTATTTAAACCATAGACGTAATATACTTTCAATCCAGAAATGATAAAAAAAAAGCGCTTTCTAATTTTTATGCAAAATAAAGATATAGGACTCTTTTCATTCAGAAGGACTGGATAAATATTTTTCAGTTCATAAATTAGTTTTATTTTTGGAAATTTACTGTAATCTAACTAGAATCCATGTGAAACTTTGGATTGTAACATCTATTTAATGAAAAATCATTTGATACTCTCCATTTAATTTGCTCAGAAAGCAGAATGTGTGAAGTTACTAGGGAATAAAACCAACAAACACTTAAGTCAAAGAAAGAGGATTAGTTTAAAAATAACCATTTTTCAATGTAAATGTGAGGATATAGGCTTTAATTTAGTAAGCCAAATGCTCATTATGAGTTATCAAACACTCATACAGAAACAGCTTTATTGATAAAAATAACAGTATGTTTCAATTACCAGTAATCAGTTTCTAATGAACAGATGAGAAAGCTGAAGAGTGTACCAGATTTTCTCAATGCAACCTTAATATAATTAACATTTTCGGTGAATAATTCGTTTTTGCAGAATTATTATTAAAACTTCAGTCTTTGATGCCCTTACGTAGAAAAAAATAACAAAGGGTAAAACATGTTAATCTTAATGCAGTTATCACCCTGATTACTATAGGAGTTACCTTGATGATGTTGGATACACTAAAATGAGACTTGCTTTATCAAGTTCATTTAGAAACTTTCAGATTGCATTAGCTTTTGATAGCTGTAATTTTTTATGAATATGTAGTTAGTTTTATCACAGTTGCTTAACTTTCCAATTTACACATTTAAGAGAAATAATTTGACCTCTGTGTATCATTGAGAATGATGTTTTTAAATAAAATTATGCATGTAATAAAATAAAAAAATCAAAATCATTGTTAGGAAGTTACATTGTTTCCAGTTGATTTGGCTTATTGACTCCTTAGTCGCTGCACGATTTCAGTTAATTGTTTCCTTTGATATTAATTAATCTGATTTTAACTCTTGATTTAAATAAATAGAGAACAAAATAAATCTCTAAATTTGCAATAATTTATAAAGTTCTGACATTTATCACTGCTTGTTTCTTATACTAAGAAATACCCTGAAGCAATTTTGTTTTCTTCTTTTATTGTATCTTTAATTGAAAATTAACTTGAGATAGTGTGAAGAAGTCATTATTGTGGAACATTCTGCAAAAATAATCTTACGTCAAAATATCCTGAAGTTATAGTGTGAGTAGTAAAGACCTTAAAATTGATGAGGGATATTGATTCTTTTAGAAGATAGTATTTATAGTAGAATGTCCTTTAATGCATTCATTGGAAAATCAAATTCCATTCTCTCACGTTTTATTTTTTCAAACAAATAATTTAAAAGAATAATGATTTCATTGTTCTCTTTTCCAAACAAACAAACAAAATCTAAATTCTTTCTTTCACTATTCATTTTTAAAACTTTAATGAAATTTTCTTTTGAATTTCATGTTACTTTTTTTTTTTCCTTTACGAGATTAGTGATGAAAAAAAAAATGCTTCTTTGATATCATTGCTTTAAAATGAATTTTTCAAAAGTAATTTAATTAAATAGACTACTGTTGATATTTTTTATTTGATGTCAGAAAGAAGCTTTCTTTAGTGTGAGTCTATTATTAATCTATACACTTTTGAAAGTTAAATTTTCTTTTTGCAATGGAGAAAGTAATGAGGAATTTAGAGAATGTTGATTACTGTAATTATTAAAATGAGTTATCTAGTAATATAGTATTGGTAGCTATAATCTTTCTTAAAAAAAATAAATTAAGATGAGTAAACTGAAATTTAATTTAGAGCCTTCATATTTCGTACTTAAAGTGCTTATTTTGATGAATTTTTCATCTGATTATTATTGTCATTCAGGTTTGATCATTTGTAATTTGGTTGCATCTAAATGTGTTCATTATTTTTTTGTTTAAAAGTTGATGCTAGCTTTCTTTTGACCTGAAACCCAGATACAGTATCGTCTTCTTTTTTGGGCTCCAGAGAAATCAAGAAATGTTGTTTTCAGATAAGCAGCATGAAAGAAAACCTCACCATGACAGGAGACATTTCACCTGATAGTAGTGAGCACGTACAGATTTCAGATCTAAAATTTGGGAACAGATCTAATGGTTTAGGGATGATTAGTAAAACCGAATTTAGATATACTTGCCAATCAATATCTACCAATAATTGTAGAAAAGATTGCTCCAGATGATTTTTATATCTCAGAAAATTAACTGCTAAAACAGAATTTCACAAATCATTTTCATTTTCATAATCAAAATTCTTCAATAAATTTAATAATAATAAAAAAATCTTTTATTTACTTATAAAAAGGGGAGGGGGGAAGAAGACAGAGATGAATCCTTTTCGCTAGATATTTGCAGATTAGTCATCTCTAAAGAAGTTTGAATATTTCAGTGCTTCCATAGTAATCACTTTTTCTCTTCTCTTTCGTAGTTTCTGGCATCTTCCTTGAAAGTTACCCCATTAGTACAGCTTTAACTGAATTTCTAAAAATATATGCAGTATGTTTTGTTTTGTTCTGAAGGCTAACTGTTATCATATTCACTACCATAGACCACAGATTGATCCATTCAAAAGTCTTATTTTCACATCTTCAAAACCTATGAATATTGTCCTATTTGTTGTTCATTATTTATTTTATATTGAATGGTAGCTAAACTAGATAGTTTAGATGTGTTTAATTGTTGCATTTAATTTTTTTTGTATTGGGCATGGGGCCGTGGGCACACCCCACGTGTGCTTTTATCCTTATGGATCTATCGCACTAACCCACTAAAGGTCAGAAATGGTGAAATTGTTGTTTTCCATTTGAAATTTTCACAATTCTTCAGTGCCATAGGTGGTGGAAGAGAAAGAGAAGAAGAAGAAGCAGACAAACACAGGAAAGAAAGTAAACGTCCAAGCCGATGCCTGGATTCAAACCCAGGTGCCGGCATATCAGCCTTGTGGGAGACTGCCATCTCATCCACTAAACCACTCCGGCACGGTGTTGCATTGAAATTATCCTCTCCTAAAGTAATCAAGAAATGAGCAGACACTGATGTATGTTATTGACTATGAAACCTATTGATATAATACACTTATACTAAAGTTTCCCAAAATGGTTACTGGTCAAAAAGAACCTTTAAAATAAAAAGTTCAAGTTCATAATTTTGTGACCATTGTGTATAGAGGAGAGCCTTTTTTTCCTTCTAAGTTTATGGTTGTCATCGGCTACATCGGCTACATTGAAAACAAGTATTAATGAAAACTTGCCTTTTTGAAGCTCTATTCAATACACCATTCTAGTTTTTGATGGGATTTATTTTTGTAATTATTTTTATTTATTTATTATTATTATTTTGTAATTTTGCAATTATTGTAAATTGATATTAAAAGATCATTAATTGGATCTGTTATAACATGCGTATCAATCTTTTTTCCTTCACGACACACCAAATTTTTAAATGTTGGTGGTACAAAGGAATCCTTTGGGGGGAAAAACAAAATATCAGCATAATTTAAAGATGTAATGTAATAATGGGTGGTAAAAGTTCATTATTTGTATTAGATGTCGGCTTTGAGGAGTGTCCAGGTCTCAGCGCCATAGAGAAGTA
>JAFIDM010020623.1:0-13080 GCA_023159025.1 Thereuonema tuberculata
AAAATAACGATAAAACTATACAATAAATATAAAAGTCACTACAATATCTCCCTTCCCAGATTTTTCGTCCGCGAAAAATAAAAACAAGATATGGCCATAAAAAAATATATATATATATACACTAATATACTGAGCTCAGTTAAAAAAAAAATAAGGAAAAGCTAAAATTTATTTACATATACATATTTACATAAGAACAAAGTAACATTGTATCCAATCAGCTGTAGCGTCGTAAATAATGAGCTGTAGCGTCGTATCCACTGAATAAACACTGAGAGAGAAAAAAAAAAAAAAATTCTCAAAAAAAATTTGTCTCTATTGTTCGTCAAAGTTCAGTTATATCCAAATTTCACAGTAATCCTTATGGGCACAAATAATCCTAGAATGTTCAGTTAATAGTCACAAATAGTCCTATAGTTCACTGATCATCAGGTGTTCACGGAAATTCACACAAGTTCACTGATTGTCAGGTGGTCACTGGAATTCACACAAGTTCACTAGTCGGGACTAAGGTAGGATTCTACCTGATCGTAGAGTGATACCATCAGGATAAGGTGGTGGGTTATCTCCCGTCGGTAAAGGAACTGGGTCTGCCGTCTGTAGCTGTGGATCGTCGGGGCTGTGGTATGCCTTGAGGCGGGCAATATGCACGACTTCTGGATGCGGGCGGCTGATGGAGCAACCTGGCGCGGCGATAACTTCGTAAGTCACCGGTGACGTCTGCCGGATGACTCTGAAGGGGCCGTACCAGGAATGCAGCAACTTCTCGGCCAGGCCGACTCGTCGGGTAGGGATATGAACCCAAACAAGATCGGCCGGCTGGAAGTGTAATGGGCGATGACTGGCGTCGTACTGGCGTTTGTTCGTCTCCTGCGCTTCTCTTATGTTGATCCTGGCCAACTGGTGTGCTTCGTCCAGGGATGTTTTAAGCACTGCGGGGTAGTCCTGTTGAGGCTCGATGTGGGCTGGCAGCAAGGTGTCTAACATCGTGCGGGGGTTCCTTCCGTGCAACAGGTAAAATGGCGAGTATCCTGTGCTTCGTTGTACCGAGGTGTTGTATGCGAACGTCACAAAAGGGAGAATGGAGTCCCAATTTGTGTGTTCCACGTCCACATACATGGATATCATATCGGCTAGGGTTCGATTCAACTTCTCACACAATCCGTTGGTCTGTGGATGATAGCCTGAGGTCTTATGATGAATCGTTCGGCACAACTGAAGCGTCTCGGCGACTGTTGAGGACAGGAACTGCGATCCTCGATCGGACAGGACAACTTGTGGCGCTCCGTGTTTGAGCATGAGATCCTCTACGAAAAACTTAGCTACCTCGGCCGCTGTGGCATTTGGGAGGGCCTTGGTAACCGCGTACTTCGTAAAGTGATCTATGGCAACAATGACCCATCGATTACCGGCGGTGGAGTTCGGAAAACGGCCTAGGAGATCAATGCCTACCCGGTAGAATGGTGTCTCCGCTACCGGCAAAGGCTGGAGGTTTCCAGGCGTCAGTTGTGACGGTGTCTTCCGAGCTTGGCAGCTGATACAGCGGGCAACGAATCGGCGAATGGCTTTACTCTGTCCCGGCCAAAAGTATTTCTGTCGGACTCTGGCGATGGTTTTCGCCGTGCCCAAATGTGCGGCGGTCGGTTCACAGTGGCAAATCTCGATTACTGTGCGACGGAGGTGGCTGGGAATGACTAGTAAGAGCGGGTCAGAAGTCGGCTCATAGCTTCTTTTGTAGAGAACATCCTTTTTCAGTTCGTATCCATGCTTATCTGCGTGGTGTGTAGTTTGTAACGTCTCTATGCGGCGGAGTAGGGTAGGATCACGGCGTTGTTCTGTTGCGATATCGACTGTCTCTTCCAGGAGTTGAACTGCGGTGACGCAATTCGCTGTTTGTTCGGCACCTTGCACAGGATAGCGTGAGAGGCAATCTGCGTCCAAATGCTTGAGTCCTGACTTGTAAATAATGTGCATGTGGTATTCCTGCAATCTAAGGGACCATCTCGCAAGTCTTCCCGTCGGGTCTTTCAGGTTGACTAACCAGCAGAGAGCGTGGTGATCAGTGACAATTGTAAACTCGTTGCCGTACAGGTAGGGACGGAACTTCGCGACGGCCCACACAACTGCGAGACATTCCTTATGAGTTGTTGCGTAATTAGCTTCGGCCTTATTGAGAATTCGGCTTGCATACGCGATGACATGTTGTTTGTCATCGATGATCTGGACTAATACTGCTCCTATCCCGTGATTAGAGGCGTCCGTGTGCAATTGGATTGGCGCTGTCTCGTCGAAGTGAGCTAGGACTGGTTTTGTAACGAGGGCTTCCTTCAATACATCGAATGCCGCTTGTTGTTCTTCGCCCCACGTGAACGGTTGCATTTTTCTCATGAGCATTGATAGTGGCCTGGCAATCGTGGCAAAGTTCGGTATGAATCTGCGGTAGTAAGAGCACAAACCGTAGAAACTCCTCACTTGCTTCTGATTGGTGGGTGGCGGGAAGTTCCTGACTGTGGCGACGTTTTCTGGATTAGGGCGAATTCCTTCCTGGCTGATGATATGCCCTAGCACAGTGACTTCTCTGGCGGCGAAAGTACACTTTTTGGGGTTTAACTTCAGGTGAGCGGCGTTAAGGCATCCCAATACGGTGTCCAGTCGTCGCAGGTGCTCTTCGAAATCACGTGAGTAGATGATAATATCGTCTAAGTAGCAGAGACAAATCGACCACTTCAATCCACGGAGTGTGTTATCCACTAGCCTCTCGAACGTGGCGGGAGCGTTACAAAGTCCAAATGGCATCACGTTGAATTCATATAATCCGTCTGGAGTGACAAATGCAGTTTTCTCTCTGTCTCTCTCGTCAACTCGGATTTGCCAGTATCCTGTTCGAAGATCAACCGTCGAGAAATACTGCGAGTGCGCACATGAGTCCAAAATAGAGTCAATCTTCGGCAAAGGGTAAACATCTTTCTTAGTAACGGCATTCAGCTTCCTATAATCAACGCAAAATCGCCAAGATCCATCCTTTTTCTTGACTAAAACAACGGGGGAACTCCATGGGCTATTCGACTGCTGAATTACTTTCTTGTCAATCATCTTTATCACTTCATCTTGGATTATTTTCCTCTCCTTGTGTGATATTCGGTAGGCCTTCTGTTTAATCGGTTTGTTGTCCGCAGTATCAATTTTATGCTTCGGTGAATTCTGTGGAATTTCGTCTGGGTTAGGCTGATCAAATATGGTTCTATGTTTTCGTAGAAGCTGTAATAATTGCTGGCGCTGGTCTGTCTGCAGTTTCTGATCTAATAATGTCTTTAATTGAACGTCATCGCTGGTTGGACGTAGTGCATCGTTGGAGAACGGCTCTGGGCAGGAACTGGGCGTGGCTATCGCTGCAACAAACGCTGGGTTGATTAACTGGATTATAGCTAACTTTGTTTGCGTAGCTATGGTGATATTTGCCTTTGTTAAGTTCGTAACCCAGATTTGCGCCACGTTATCGTTCAAATTACACACTGAAGCGGGAATACGAAAATCAGTATTGAGATACTGTCTCTGTAACGGCTCGACAACAATTAATCCATCTCTGAGCGCATCGCAATGTGTTGTAACTTGAACAGCCGACAGGGGAGGAAGGATGGTAGTTCCAACAGCGCATAAATGGTGGACCGTTACTGCTCAGTGTGTTGGCTGTTGCAACTGAAGCAAACTGTTTCCACAATCCAGGTTTGCTTTCGTGAATTTCAAGAAATCCATTCCCAGGATGACATTAAAACTACAGTTTACGACTACAAAGAATTCGAATGGAATGACGGCTTCACTGATTCGAAGTCTTGCTGTAGTTTTTCCCAGGACGGAGAGTTGCTTTCCTGTAATCCCACGAAGTAATGGCTGATCGTTCCTTGTAAGTACCTTGTTTCTTTGTTTCCTATAGGCTTCGGAAATTAAACTAACAGTTGCGCCTGAATCGATCAATGCTTGGACAGGTTTCTCGTCGAATTGCAGGTTGATAATGTTGTGCGTTAGTTTGGTAATAGCGTTAGCGACAAATCTGCCGTCATCAGTTGTCGCTTCATTTAGTTTCCCTGTGTGATGGGGGACTGACTACGGGTGGTCGTTGCGGCTGGGCTATCGTATGTGTTCTGTTGGCTCTGATGTTGCCTGTATGGGGTTGGAAATCGTCGGCCATTTGCCGGGGAAATGGATCTGCTGCGGCGGGCTTGTGTGTAGCTCGGGCGTACATTTTGTTGGTACGCCGGTGCGTCATATATCGGTGTGTAGCTTTGCCTCTGTCGGGGTTGATAGCAGGGGACTGGGCGTTGAGCATTTTGGCGGGTTCTGCAGTGTTTTATAACATGCCCTACTCTGTGGCAGTAAAAGCATATTGGTCTGTCTTGCGCCGTCCTCCATTCGTCTGGCCTCCGTAAGTTTTGTCGGCGTTGTTGGCTGTCTCTGCCGGGTGTTGCCTGAACAGCTGCGGGGAGGGATTGCCTCGTGTGCGGCGCGAAATTGCTGGTTACTGCGTTGACTGGAACCAGGAGTTGTTGAATTTGGGCCTGGAGAGCAGTGATTTGGCGTTGAAGCTGCTGAATGGCATCATTCTGTGGCGTTGGCGTGGAATATGATTGCGGGTATGATTGCAGTCCGATTGAAACAACGTTCGGCAGGCGTCTGAACGCTGTGGCGTCGCCAAGTCTGCTTTGACGCATTTTCTCTATGCGGCGGCACTCTTCAAGGAATGTTTCCGTACTATCTACTCTGATCGCCAGCAGAAGTGTGTAAACGTCCTGAGCGACTCCTTTCATAAGATGTTGGAGTTTTTCGGCGTCGGACATCGCAGGATCTGTGACTCTGCAGAGGTTGAGTACATCCTGCGCGTACTCCTCGCATGATTCCGTCGCAGTTTGTGCCCGCTGTTCCAGCTCTTTTTTAGCACATTTTGAGCCATCGTAGGGGGTGATGAAGGTAGCCGTGAAGTGCTGCTTAAATAATGGCCACGTCACTATGGTTCCTTCGTTGTTCTCATACCATTTTTTGGCTGTGCCCGATAATGCAAAATAAATATTTGCTAACTGGGCTGTTTCATCCCATGCGTTGAATTTTGCGATCCTGTCGTAATCTTTTAACCAACGGGCGGGGTCCTCTTCCGGCCTGCCGTAGAAGGTGGTTGGCTCCCGGAATCGGTGGGATTGAACGGGAGTGGCTGCAACGCTGGCGTATGTGGCCGTACAAGCGTCTGGCATCTCGATCGATAAGGGTGGGAGTCCACGTAATCTGCGGCTCTGACGAGTTGATGCGGGCGGGAGAAGGCTGGTTTCTCGGCGTGGAATGGTGGTAATGTTCGATGGAGCTCGAAGCGGGTTTCGGCACCAAATTGTGGGGTGGTTTTAACTGGTAAAAATCGTAGTGTCTAAATAAGTAGAGACTGGAGCTGCGTCTGGACTGAAGTAGCAAGAACTAACAACAACTGTTTATTTACAGGTTACATGTGTTTAAATAGCCTATGTACAAAAGATATGATTGGTTGTGGCATTTACAAATTGATTGGGCGCTTTAAATGCCATGTGATCACAACGGGTTTTTAAACCGTTGTGATTTAAATAAAAATGAATTAAAAGATGCCACAACCGTTGAAATTCAAAAATAAACAGATCAACAGATAATTACACAGAAATTGAATAATAAAGATTAGAATACAGAGAAACGGAATAACTGAAATACAAAGGATAAAATAACGATAAAACTATACAATAAATATAAAAGTCACTACAATATGACGGTGGAGAGTTGTTTTGATGTGTGTACTTTGGGGAGTGGAGACCTGAGTGTCGGGTCTGTGCCTGTGTATTGTGCCAGTGCAGTGTAAAAATGATGATGTGCTGCACGTAATTTATCATTAGTTGTATTATTGGGGCATGTGTGGTGAGGGTGGAGTCTTCTGGTGGAGTGGGGTGTGGTGTCCTGTAGTTGGATTCAGCGACTTCTTCCCTAATTTGTGCAAGTATGCATGGGAGAATAAGATTGTTTACTACTATGGAACGTCGCTGATCCGCTACCCGCTGTTCGCTAAGCCCTAACGATGGATAACGTGTGGTGAATGCGTGGTGTAGTGCCTGTCTATATCCTGTGAGTTGAGTCCCTAACCGTGTAACGGTGTAGAAGTCGCGCATAAGATCCTGGTTCATCTACAATGACCATTGGATGCGCTAGCGTGGTTTCCCAATCTTGGTGGTCGCCTGATGACACAGACGAAACACTTCCGACTGTTCGGGCTGGATGGTGTTGCCCGGGCATTGTGGTAACCGTGCCACTTTCTCCACCACCACCTACAGGAGACTGTAGTATATTTTTCGAACGGAGGCCTCTGCCTAACCCCCGAACGCGGGTGACTTTATCCTCCGCCGATACAGTATGATCTATATTAGAACGAGTTCTCATCATGGATGGTTGGACCCTTTAGGCTACCCTAAAGCTAGTGTAGTTCCCGCCCCCACCGCGAGGAAGTAGGGTCCATGGGGACTTTGTATTATTATTATTATTATTATTATTATTATTATAATTAATTAATTTTTTGATAGGGCCTTGACAAGAATACCCCGAAATTTTTATGCCAGTTGAATAAACCCTAGAAATCAATAGAATACGTCTTAGATGGAGGAAGATGAGAAAACGACAAAGAAACAAACATCACAGGAAACAAAGGAGGCATCCAAACCACTCTTGGATTCGAATTGAGGTTCAGATATATATTAGTCTCTAGGCTGACTACAAAGCTATGCCTATGTTATCTTCATGTATTTAAATGGAGGAAGATGAGAAAACTACAAAGAAACAAACATCACAGGAAACAAAGGAAGCATCCAACCACTCTTGGATTCGAATTGAGATTCAGATGTATATTTGCCTCTAGGCTGACTACAAAGCTGTGCCTTCGTTTTCTTCATGTATTTAAAAAAGAAAGGTTTGGCTGCGTTATCAGATAAAACATTGTAATTCGTAGATATGACACAATTCGTTATGTTACCAGCAACGTTTTCGAGTATTAAAATAAAAAAAGGAAACAGAAGTAGACAAAAAACTGGAATCCTATTGTGCACGAACATAGGGATCAGGAACATGTTTCAGAATCGGCCACTTCCGTTAACTACAGACCAAAATTGGTATTTTTTTCCACCTTAGTCATAAAGTTCCTAATTTCCCAACGATTTAACCACAGGTGGTTTGGATCTATTGGGGGGGGGTGTCACGTTACATTTTGGTATAGTTGGGTGAATCTACAGAAAACCTGCAATTTCAGTCAAAAATTTTTGAGATTTTAAATTACAAGATTTCCTTTTAAAAAAAAATTGAGAGGAAATCATGTACAATAAAAATGAATCAGACTGTCAATCTTAAACGTCTATAAAAATGTAAATACGGAGGGTTGTTTACAATCTATGGTAACGATTTGGATTCGGGTCTATTTCCCAGAAATTCCCTTTCCCCACCAACGATCATGCTCTATTTGATGGCCATGAGATACTGCTATCACTCTGCAGCGCAGTTTCCATTGTAGAAGACTACTGCGAAGAACGGGAAGACTTATACGTTGCCACTCCTGCTGACAACATTTCCAGAGTCCATCCAATGAACGAAGACGTCGTCTTCCCAAGGCTCGTTTTAATACTTCAAATGCGCAAAAATTCATGGGCGATGCGTCTGCAGACTTCACTGGTATCTCGGTAAACGGTATAGCCTGGATTCCGGTTTGATGTTCCATTGTGTCAGAAAATTCTGGGTCGATTTGGACGTATGGCTGGACGCCTTGTCTAGGTGGAGACGGACCTTGGAACGTCGTTTCCGTAAAGAGTAGGTAGTTCCTGTATATAAATTGGTGTCAGTGCGTGATCCTGATAGCACGCAGAATTCACCTTTACATTTTGAGCCACCCTCCGTATTTGTAGCTTGCCTAGATAGGAATAACCCGCAACGATCATGAATCCCTTCGAAAAAGTTTCACGATATTCTCTGTACCAATTTGGAAACGATTTGGCTCCCACTGGGCGATAGAAAATCGTCTTTGTTTTATTGCAGTCGGACAGATAAACATATGCTTCGTCTAATGTGGCCACATACTTCTATTTATTCCCAGCGAGATGTCGTTCATACAGTTTTCTACAATTTGTCTTACATTGTGAAATGTGCTTTGGTAAGAGCTTGTGAACCCTGCTTTTATGTCTCTTTTGAAGTCCCAAATCTTTGCGGATAATCTTGTTTACGGTATGAAGAGATGTTCCTACCTTCGCACCAATGGTTCTTTGGGTCGCTGGATTGTTCCCCGTCATCATTTTCTTGACTTTCTGAATGACAGTCTTTGTGCGACTTAGAGGTGTCCTTGGATTTGCTTGCTTTTCAGTCCGGGAAATCTGTCCTGTACGGGCCAAACCAACACCAACCTACACATTAAGAACTCCTTTCTTCGAAATGGTGAAACCTCTTTTTCTACATGCCGTAATTATCGCGGAATAACTAAATTTCGCGTTGGAAAGGGCTGTAACGTACCCTTCCAAAAACTGTGACACTTTCGGCGGCATTTCTCCGAACAAACTAACCCGCACCCCTCCACACTAATCTTTAAGTACTCACCTGTACGTTTGCATAAATTTGCATACCTACTGTGATTGGTTGCGTCGTCACGCGCCATGCAAATCGTTACCATAGATTGTAAACAACCCTCTGTATATAATTACATATATCATATATTATATTATGTATACATTATAAAATTATAAATATCCTTATTGGCATTTAAGAAAGACTGGAAGTGAAAGACAAGTCTTCGTGAAAAATATAGTATCCGCTATTGTTGATGATTCTCACTTCCATGGACCCCAAATATCCACGGAAGTGACGAATACTTATGTTTCTTGACCCATGTGCTCTTCATTTTGAGGTTAGGAACACGTGTCATTCAGAAAATTAAGTTTACCATATTTCAATTATCATGCCTAGAAATAATTATTTTTCCATAGAAAAATTAGGTTCTAAACAAGACCACAGAAGTGATGGGATGAGCTGTGCAAATTACGAAAAATGAATAAAATGGTAATATTTTCGTGACAAATGTGCGACTCAGACGAATAAAATCACTTCCCAATCCAAAATCACCGTGTAAACTTTTGTTTTTAAGTGAAATGGAAGACAACTAGCGCATCGGGTGGATTTTTGAGAAAGTTTAGGAATGTCCACAAAAGCGATGGCTAAACCTTGTGACAAGACTTGAGATTGCAAAAAAATTTTACTGATAACTCGAAAAAAAATTTCACTCAATATTATGTTAAATTTATGTATTTTCTGATTTCACAATATATATATATTATTTGAAAAATATTAAAAAATAAAGCAGTTTGGAGCTTTAGAAGCTATCCAACTGTAGCTTGTGACACTCCACGAAAGTGACGAATCGCCTTCTGTGGACCACTTTTTTTTGGAAATTCCATAAAATTAAAAAAAAAAAATTATACTAAACTTTAGCAACTTTTGTACTTCAATGTGTGATTTTGAAAAATGACAAATATTTTCAACCATTTTCAATTTATTGCTCTGTGATAACAATTACAGGTTTTCCATAGATTCACCTAGTTACAATATTATGGGTCAAGAACTACTATATGGTATTAAGACTGTGTCGCCATTTGTGTCCCATAAATACTCTCCGTTGCTCACTGTATATTGAAATGGATGCATATTACAATGGAGGATCCATTTTGATGACTTGTGGGTGTAGATGCGTGACGTGTTCCAACGCTGCGCTATGATTGGGTGCTGCCCATGCAGCTTTTGGATTTGCAGTTGATGCCTACAATTCCGGTGGCAACTGTTGCTCAGGCAGCTTGAAAAGCTCTCAAACAGCAAAGTTATCCAGACAACTTTGCACAAAGCTGATTCGTGTTCACCCTGCTTAAGGAATAAGACTTGTTTATTTTTGTATTAAAGAAATAAAGATAAAAATAAGAAATGAAAAAAAATGAGAATTGTAATAAAAACATTCATACGGTATCGTTATTGTGTGTAAATCGAAATATACAAAACCTAAGAAATAAATGTAATTAATCAGCTTCATTGCATGTTACGATATATCTTGCAAACCTCCTCATCAGATGATAAATATTAAAGCAAAAATTTAGACATTATTTGAATTACACATTTTTCGATATGTCAGATTTGTAACACTTTTTTGATTTAATTAACAATGACTCAAAATCTTAAATAATGGTCTTTCACCGAACCCTAAATAACATGATTCTCCACTAATAAGCGATGATTCAAAGAAGGGATAATAAATAAAGATTCCATGGAATCAATAATTAATATGAACAACAAACTGCCTGAATTTAGAGGACTTCCAAAAATTCATAAAAATAAAGTGAATGATTTATACAAAGCTAGACCTATTGTAGCTTACAGAATTGTGCAATCATATAGGTGGCTAAATTGTTGGTGGGTGAATTAAAAAGATAAATTACATTTCTAAATTTAGTATTATTAATAATTCTGTGTGTTTGCAGAAATTAAAATGGCAAGTTTCTAATGATAACACATATATGGTATCTTTTGATGTAGTTAACTTATATACATCTTTATCCATGCCATTCATAGAAAGGATTATATTTATGGTTACATCAGGAGGAATATGAAAAGAAGGGCATCTTAGATATCCATAATATTTTAAGATTAGTAGAAATGTTGTTTGAGTTACATGATTCTTATTTAATGGTGTAGTTTACCAACAAACTAAAGGAGTTTTTATGGGATTGCCATCGTCTGTTATCTTGGCAGAATGTGTAATGAACTTCATAGAGGTTAAATGATGGAATACAGAGATAGTAAAAAAGAATGTAATATTTATGTGCAGATACGTTGATGATATATTTTTACTGATTAATAAGGATGAAGCAGATAATATTGTATCTGAGTTTAATCTTGTAAACTGTGATATTAAATTTATTATAGAAAAGGAAACAGATAAGAGCATTCCGTTTTTAGACATGCTCCTGATTAGAAACAAGGATCATTTTGATACCATAGTATATCGGAAGAATATTAATGCTAATATAACTATGAATTTCCATTCTACAGCAACTTTATCTTATAAAACTAATGCTATAAATTTGACATTAACCAGAGCTATTAGAATCTTTTCTAATGGTGAATTATTATTTAGGGACTTTGATATGATAAAAAGGATTTTTATGGGTAATAATTATCCATTAAACTTCATTAACGGTGTTCACACTACATTCAAACTACGAACCATTACGTCATCGTAAATATATATAACTAAATAGAAGAAATAAACAACTCCTACTTCATCAATGATTTGACTCAAATATTTCGTCCGTTACTTTCAAGGGCTTCTTCTGGATACATCTTAAAGTAAATTAATGAAACTAAAAACAAAATAAGAACAGAAAGAGAAAAACTTTCTTTATCTTAACAATAATAACTTAACATGATATGGGAAAGAGCAATATTTCAATTGTCTAACTGAAATAACATTTCAATTGTCTAACAGAATATTAAAATTCCTTTTAATCTATTGTTTCTTCCATTTGAGGAGGATTACAAATTATACAAATGACAAAAAACTGTGGAAGATAAAGATTGATAACTTAAAGGAGATATTGTTAATGAACGAATACCTTAAAGATTTCGTTGACACAACGTATAGAGAATTTTTTAAGAGAAAGAGGTTCGAAATTGATATGATAAAAGAAGAAAACAGTTTTAAGAAATGTATCACTTTCCCATTGGCTTAAAAGTTAATAAGTATGTAAAAGAGGTTTGTAAAATGATATTAATTTACTTTATTATAAAGACAATAAATGTTTCAAAAATAAAACCAGTAATACAAAAAGGAAGGATATAATTTTGCGAAAGATGGGAGTGGTCTACGTCTAGAAATGCAGGGATTGTGCTAGTATATATAACGGAAGTACAGGGAGAACGGCTAGTGAACGTGTTCAAGAGCACGTTCGAGCATATCAAAATAAGAGGATGAATGTTTCAGAATGGGCTAATCATTGTCAGATTCAAAATCATATTCCTGACCCAGAGGTGCATATCATTTCCAAAGTTAAGATAAATACAAAAGATTGGCTTTAGAATCGTGTTTGATTAATAGCTGTTTATGTAAAAATAAAGATAGATCTCTTAAAGTGAACGATATATCTCTTAACATTTTCAGGAGATCCTTTGGCGCAGCTTAGCCACTGCTGCTTTTGCGCCATTAAAACACCAACAAACAACAACATCCTTAAGAAACAATAGATTAAAAGTAATTTTAATCTTCATTTAGCAATTAATAGGAAACAATAGATTGGGAAGAATTTTAATCTTCCATTAGTCAATTAAAACATTTTTTAAAAAAAAGATCGAAAGGAATTTTAATCTTCTGTTAGACAAGTGAAATGTTATTTTAGTTAGACAATTGTCTAACTTTTCCCATGTTTGTTAATAGGATGCTAGGTTATTATTGTTAAGACAGAGAAAGTTTTTCTCTTTCTGTTCTTATTTTGTTTTTAGTTTCATTAATTTACTTTAAGAAGAAGCCTTTGAAAGAAAAGGTAGAAATATCGAGTATATTGATGAAGTAGGAGTTGTTTATGGCTTTACATCGCAGTAAAACAGGATATCGCTTAATAGGGGGAGAATTCCGTTATTTATGGTTCGGTGAAAGACCATTATTAAGGAAAAATTTTTTGAGTCATTGTTAGCTAAATCAAAAAAGTGTTACAACACGGATATATCGATAAATAATGCATTGCCTTATGGTCTTCGGTATGCATACATTGTTAATATTGTCTTTTTTAATTGATGTAAGGATAACAATTATGAAATTGTATATTGTATACTCTATTATTATGTTTACTTTTCAAAAATGTGCAATTCAAATTATGCCTAAATTTTTCCATTAATATTTATCATCTGATGAGGAGGTTTGCAAAATACCTCGTAACATATAATGAAGCTGAATAACTATATTTATTTCTTAGATTTTGTGTGTTTGGTCCTTCATTGTAATAAAAACAATTCAATGTCATC
>JAFIDM010020954.1:4291-61390 GCA_023159025.1 Thereuonema tuberculata
TTAACACGTTTATCAGTTTTAATCTTTTACCTTCTTACTCTCGTACTCACGCACATGCGCAGTGGAAGCGTAACCACTGAGACATAACCTAAAATATTATACTGTGGGATTATAAATATGAATAATTGTCATTGAGGTTCCACACAATAAATTTTCTAAACGGCATTTTAATTTATTTACTTGCCTGTACTGGTTTAGCAGAACATATTAAGTCTTTAAGAGTAAGGAGAAAATAAAAGCAAAACTGATTTAAACTTAACTTGTTTTATAATCATTAAATAAATACACTAATAATATCCACGACACGTAAAATTGATTTTTAACTCATACAATAATTGCAGTTTATGTTGATGATCTATTGATCGCTTCAAACAATGTTAAAACCCTACAAACAATTAAGAAGAATTTGGCAAAGCCATTCGAAACGAAAGACTTAGGACCAATGCATTATTGTTTGGGAATACATTTAAAACAGGACATACAGAAGAAGCAGATTACAATGAATTAAAGTAAATATATTTAAGATATATTAAAACGTTTCGGAATGGAAAATTGCAAGCCAATTTTAACACCCCTCTATCCAAATAGCAAGTTGACGAAAAATGCGAAGCCAAAAACAGAGGAACAAGAAAAGGAAATGAAGAAAATGCCTTACCAGAATCTTGTCGGTTCATTAATGTATTTAGCCACATCCACACGTCCTGATAACTCATATGCTGTAAAGCATTTTATGTCAATTCAACACTGACTACAACCAAGAACATTGGTTAGCGAGAAAAAGTCTTACGCTACTTAAAAAGGACAGAAAACTATGGTTTGACATTTACAAAAACCAAGGAAGAACTGATCGGTTTTGTATATGCTGATTGGTGTGGAAATATCATCGACTGAAGATCATATATTGGTTATATCTTCAAATTTGCTAATACAGCCATAGGATGGGAAGCTAGAAAACAGCGAACAGTCGCCTTATCAAGTGCAGAAGCAGAGTATATGGCAATAACGGAAGCTGCAAAAGAAGCTATATATATATATCAGGAAATTTACAGCAGAAATTATAGGAAATTTCGAAAAGCCAACCATACTGTTCAACAATAATTCCGGTGCCAGATACATGACCGAAAACCCAGTTTTTCATAACCGAACCAAGCACATTGATATCAGATATCATTTCATCCGTGATGCAGTGCAAAATAAACAAGTGACTGTCAGATATTTACAAACAGAAGAAATGCCTGCAGACGTACTGACAAACGGACTGTTTGCTCCAAAGCATGTAAAGTGCATCCAGTGTATTGGACTGTCAATGGACTTATGAAATTATGAACTATTAAATTATGGACTGTTTAAATTAAAGCTTTAATTTAACAAATGTCATTTTGAGGGGGGTGCTGGAATAGACAAAACGTCATTCTTAGTGCGCATGTGCGGGAAGAAGATGAATCCAGATTTCCTGGAGATGTTGCTGTGTATGATTAAGTAACCAAGTTTTTTCGATGTACGCTTATCGTGTGAATACAAGTAGGTTTTTTTACTTACCTTTCTTTTGTCGTAATTACTGCTTAAATACACTTATCACAACAACAACAAAATTAAATCAATTTCACTCAAAAAGTTCGCTTTATTTGTATTAGGGGGTCGGTATATAACATAAATTATAAAATTGAAGAGATGCTTTGTTTCAGAAGCATTTGAAATTTCACTTTTAACTATACCTATGCAATTTTCATAATTTATGCTTTCAATTGGGATTTCAGTTAATAAGTATTTTTTTTCTATAATAGATTATAATTCAACCTCCTTTGTTATTGCTTCTCAATTTACTTATTGATAGGAAATTTGGAATTTTATATAAGTATTTTCCGTTTGCTTTAATATTAACTTCTAATAATATTATGAAATCGAGTATGGGTAATTGATTTTTTATTGAAGCCATTAATAAATCAAAATTCTTTCTAATGCTCCTTATATTTAAATATAAAATATTACAATTTACTTTCTTAATTGATAATAATTTGATTATTGTGTGTGGTCAACAGTTCTAAATTTTGAAAATAGTTAGTATTTTCCGATTTTATGCTCGTTTCTATGTTTTTATACTATTTTCTTTAAATTTTCTTCAGTTGCTATCTTCAAAATTCTAGTTGTCTTCTTTTCTGATCAGAATTTTGTTGTTTCTTTATCCACATGAATTTGTAATGTTTTTCTTTAGCTGTTGTCGTTATTTGCCAGAATAAGTTTTTTCCTCTCTTTGTTAGATTATCATTGAAGTAGATTCTTGTATTTAAGTCTTTGTTTTGATAAATACCATCATTTTTTCAGGTGTTTTAACTGTTTTAATCTTCTCATCCATTCCTCCTTGGCATTAATAGAATTAAATCTAATGATGATTGGAAGAATTTTATCTTTCTTGTAAGTTTGTATTCTGTGATACACTTCCATATTTTGCAATTGTTCAGGCACGTTAAGTTTATTTGCAATCTTAAGTATAATTGACTTTAGATCTTCTTTAGGATATGTTTTTAGTCATGATTTCTAAGTTATTTGATCTCAGTTTTTCTTCAATTTTATTTAATTCCTCTTGAATAGAATTTATTTCTTGAGTGTTTTATCTTTGTCCTCCTCAATTGTGGCAATTTTGTTTGTTAAAGTTTTTATTTGATTTTTCATTTGAGGAGTTTTTCAAAGATTGTATCATATTGAGTGATGATATGGTCCATACTTTCTTTGATACTTTGTACTTCATATTTAATTTCATTGATGTGTTCTAGTGCTTTCTTTATTTTTTAAATATCTGTCTTTATTTCTCGTATTTCACGTAGAATATCACTGTTGATGTCACAAGTTGGTGGTGCGTTCACATTCTTTAGTAGGGATGCCACCATCTTGTCTTCCGTTAATTTCACGTAATTTCTTTCCTTGCTGTATTTATCTTTCTTTGTAGCTTTTACTGTAACTGAAACGTTATTACAGACCTTACATTTCCAGTTTGTTTTCATTGATGGTATAACATTTCCTTGGTTTTCACTTCAGTCAGGACATTCATCATGATGTTCAAGTCCACACTCAACATCACAGTATATAATATATATTGTAATTTACTTACTTGACATTTCACTTTCAAAGAGCACGAAAATGGCGTGCTTACCCAAGCCACGCATGCGCTCTTTTCAAGCAGTTATTAAAAAAAAATAATGTTGCGGATCAAACTTCAATTTTTGGTCATATCAGTTTAAATCCTTACGATCCCTGTCAAAATAAAAACCTCCTAGACAACTGCCTACAGTCAGTTTGACCATTCTTGTAGAAGTCGAATTCCATTCCGTGGTGAGTCGGAGACTTCCTTCAACCTTCTTGCAGTACTCTCAGCACCAAATCCTGGGACCAAGAAAGATATCTTTACCCATACTATTTAAATAAAAGAAATCAAGCTTGTAAGTGAATTAATAATAAATCAACAAACCTGATAAATATGCTTCGCGAAACTGTGCAATTTCAAACTGACTTTTTAATGATTTTTATCTCCCAACCTGATCTATTTTATTTTGAAATTTTCGGAGAGATCATGCTCAAATTTACCAGAAATCAAATTTTAACCTTATAGCTTATTTGTATGAAAATTTGTTGAATTTCAAATTTTGTTCCACGATACAATTTTATTAAAGAAAAACATTTAAAGCATTGCTGAACAACAATTTTTCACCATAAACAATAAGCATCTAAGTTTCAAATTGTCCTATATGTTCCGTTGATGGATCAAGATGTCTCCAGAAAAAAAAAGATCAATCAAATCAGAAATAGTCAATTGCAAAGCATCTGATCAGTTGACATGAAATGACCCAAATCCTTTTATCAAAGTATGATGAGGTAAGATTAGGTAAAATTTATCTAATATATTGTAGATTGCTTTCTTTTATTCAATATCACGGTCAGGTATGCTGTGACTTCATACTAATGCATCGAAAACCTGATACCAGTATTTTAACTAATTAAATTCCTGTATATCCGTCATATTTTATTGAAGAAAATATTAAGGAGTCAGTATCAAAAGAATTATCAAAAGATTAATGGTAGTTCATTTGAAGACAGAAAAAAGAGCTTAAATATCGCTTTTAATTATTCTTTCATTAAGATTTGTTTATTTAACAGGAAATATTAGTAAATGTTAAACTTTTTATTTCATACATAATCAAAAATATCCGGACACCTACCTGACACGTTAGTCAGACTTTCTCCGTGACACTTTCACGGATATTTTGCCGTGGTATTTTTTTATACCTATCTCTATTTGTAACTCATTTTTTTTACAGGACAATGCTTCACTTATTAACATAGTTATTAGTAGACGGTATGACGGACAGTGAGTGGACAGGGTCATTTTATGCGTACTCATCGCCAGGTGAGTGTGTTCAGTAAACTTTAGAATTTGTGAAAATCCATTGTGCTGTGTTTCTGCTTCAAGAAATCATCTAATCTGGCCAGATGAGTAAACCTCCGCTCCAATCTGCAGGCACCCAGTGACTTACAAACTAGGACAATACTGTAAGTAAGTTTGTCTTCATTTTCCTGCTGATCCGATCGGTGCGACTGCTACTACTGGATAACTTCACTATCTGGACTCTCGTGTACCTTCCGTCAACCGTTTTTCTCTCAGATTTAATTTTTTTGTATCACTCGTGTTTTATTATTATGATGGACTAAGCCGATCACCTTGCTATACATTTCTCTTGCGCTAGATGCAATATCTGTATTTTTTTAAATTTATCTTAAGATCAATGTGTGATTTTCACATTTAATCATATTTTTTTCTTGTTTATCTTATTCTTTATTATCCTTGAAGGGGTTATCCTTTTTGTATTAAACTTGTTTATTGTGTATTGAGTCAAGTTTTTACATGTTATCTTTTTTTATTCATGCACTTGACAATCTTTTATTTTGTCTTATTATCTCACTTGCATTTCTTCTGATTCTTTTTGGGTCCAGCAGGATCAGAATAAACATTTTTAACTTCCATGTGACAAATTGGTAGTGGGGCATGATTTGTTGATTCCGCATAATTACTGTCTCTGTTCTATTTGTTTCTTTTAGTAGTGTAACTTTGTTTGATTTTTTTTTCTTAAGGTCATTTAATGCTTTATTCTCTTTCTCGTACGGCTGTTTTGATTCTGATTAACTTTAGATTTGCTTTCAAGGATTTCGCTGTTATTTGTTGTGTTTGATTGTTTTGTATTATGGGAGATTATAGCGAAGACGAGAGCAATCATAGGGATGAGCTGTATTCAGCAAGTCAATCAGTGATTTTGATTGCGTGATTGATCTAGAATGTATCGAAGGTAAAGGAGTTAAATCGCTCTGTGCTATGCTTGGTTTTGTCAAAATTAGGATTGGAAACCAAAGGATCAAATTCCGTGATACAACAAAGAGTAAGAGAAGCCGTTGAAAAATTCCGCGAGTCGTATGAGGAATTCCCTTTTACTTAAATTTCCTGGGATGACGTGGGGTTCACCGAATTGGACAAATTTGTTGTCAACTGATATTTACTTTGGAAACCGAAGGTAGTACCCCCCGACCATAATAGTAGGATCAAAGAAATTATCAAGGATGTTCTTGGTGAGAGAGAGACTCCAAGTGAAATCCAAAAAGGAAAAAAATTTCAGAATGATCACAAAGAGAACACTCAGCTGCTCAAAAAGGCTCTTTTATTCAAAGATAGACTGGCATTATTAGATTTACTGGATATTACATTTACCGGACAATGTAATGGATCCATCCGTTATTTTTTGTTCAATCTACATAAGACTGGTAACCTTCACAATATTACATTTAGTGAATTCAGGGAAATACTATCGCGGATCGGTGATAAAAGAAATATACTCTTCGATCAGTGATTATGTAGATAGATGGTCAAATTAGAATCAGTTTAAAGAGAAATGTTATGGGACTTTTCTGCTTGAGAAACATAAAGGCGACGAGATAGAGTCAATAAAGAAAATTCGCCAAAATAAGGGGTAAGTGATGTAAGTATCTCTGAGTCGCATAAGACAAAAAGCTTGAATGCTTGGCAAGGAGCTACCCGAGCCGGAAATGGTGCGCAACGGAATGTCGCAGGTATAACGGGTAACATTCAGCTAAAAAAATGGAAGGACACCGAACATCTAATTAAATATCCTTGCTAGATAGAATCCATTGCTGAAAATCTGACGCTGGATCATCTTCGTATCTGAGCAATAAGTGACAAATCGAAAAACAAAGAGCTATTGAAAGAGACAATAAACAGAACGGAGGAAAGACAACTGATTCCAGTCCCAGACTCAAAGTATTTATTGTTTTAGGTGGTGGTCGCTTTGGACTTTACTCTTCTATATATGTGTCTGTTGAATAGCTAGAAAGTTGGAAAACTAAGAGGGGTCGTTTCTGACTGCAGCAGATTAGCTCCTACTTTTCAGGATTGGCGAGGACGAGACAGAAAGATGGAGGATGGTGATTTTGTTTGTGGTAGGACTATATAGAAGAAGTCCACTCGTAAACGGACTAGCTGGGGGAGGTCAAAAGGTTTAATTTTAAAGGAATTAATAGCAGTTATGTCTCTTTGGACAGACCAAAAGTTAGCTTTTGCGTGGGAGATAACACTGAATTCAATATTTCAACATTGACACAAATGCCGACGTCACATACATTAATGCACGCCATTCGAGCTTGTTACAGTCTATTGAATAAGAAAAAAACCCTTGTTTATTTAGACTTAAGTTGGCGGATGAAGCTGAAACTGTGGTTAACCACAAATATGCCCTTAGAGGTATTCGGAGCGCCAACGAGGGAACAAGCGCTCAGCTCTGTTTGCCTTATTTTGAAATCGAAGTCTTAGCACTTTCGGCTTGTGACACTGACGGATTGTTAGACCTTGATTTTTTAAAAATTCTTTATTCTCTACAGGTTTTGTAGAAAGAGGCTGTACCATAGAGATAGGAAAAAACGATATAGAACGAACTTTATGCTCAGAATCGTCTTTTCCGACGAGCGGGTTCGTCTTGAGAAGATTGTCGACACTCACAAACAAAATCCGTTAGACGTAGGCTCCTGGTATCCCCACTACATTCACCATATTGACACCAGAGACCAACCCCCCGGTCAAAATTAAGTTACCCTACAACTTCTGACCCGCTGATTTAGGTGTCATTTACAAATTTGTTACTCACATAGAGAAAGATCGTGTCGTCAATCACATAGAGATTCCTTGGTCCCTCCCTTATTTTTTTAAAAAAAATATAATGATAAGAGCCCATGTTTTATCATCGACGCTCGTGCACTGAATTCTCTCACAAACCGGATTCACTTACTATTCGCTCAAAATTAGCGACATTATCCGCAAATTGAAAGATGCCAGGGCTTTTTTCGCCATAAACTTCACTATTGTCCTCCCAATGAGAGATGGCCACCCTGTTTTTGTGAGATCTCCGCATGTATCAGCGATTAGTCTGGTCAGGCACTTCCGTCTGATGTTATGACAGGACGCCGCCATTATGGTAAAGGCTTGTTACTTTGCAAAAGAGTATTGTATTTATAAATAATATATATTTATTTATTTATATAAATACTTATTGTTAGCAACTGGTCTTGAAATAACACTAAATAGTCGAGAGAAGTTTTAATTTGGCGTTCTCAACATGTCTTTCTCAGTGAAAACAGACTCTGTCGTCCATTGTGACAGGAAAACATAATTGATCAGCTACCGGAAGGGCTGCGCAGTTCAAACTTCCGCCGGTCAACTTTCATTTTGAGGACAATAAGGCTTATTGCCAAATCAGATTGGACGACGAATCGAAAAAAAAGGTTCATTTTCTGTTCTGGGATTAGGAATGTTTTGTATGAACGTAATTGCCTTTGGACTGAAAAATGGACCCTTGCGCTTGAATTATAAATTAGATCAGGGCCCGAGTAACAAAATTTTATCATGAGATATGCTGATGATTTACTCATAGCTACCACTTATTGGAGCTCACATAGAAATTGATGATTCTCTTTTCGCTCATTTGTAAAAATAATAATCTCAGAGTAAATTTAGAAATCATCTTTTGGGATTTAAGAGTTAGAATTTTTTAGGGTTCCATTTAGAAAGTAAGGGTATGAGACCATCGGCGTCGAAGATTCAGCCTATTATTAATTTTCCTGCTCCTAGGAATGTTCTACAGGTTAGGCGTTTGCATCGGAATGTACCCCTATTTTCATGAATTTATACCAACCCTCAGCACAATCACATCGCCCCTCCGAGAATTATTAAGAAAGAGTTCAAAGTGCAGATTGGATGAAGACCAACAGTGAGCTTTCGATCAGCTAAAGAACATCTTAGCAAGCGAACCTATTTTAGTTCAGCCATATTTCGATAAACCCTTTCACATTTGTTGTGATGCTTCAGCTGAAGGCATCTCTGCAAATATTATGCAGTTACAAGAAGGCACAGAGCATGTGATCGCTTATGCTGGTAGAGCTTTGTCTTCTAAGCCAGATTTTAGCTCTAAGCCAGAGCTACAGTATCTTGCGGTGTTTTTCAGAGTTTTTCAGTTCTGACAATTCGTTGAGGGCACGCACTTTGCTGTTGTTTCAGATCACAGCGCTCTATGATGGCTCTCATCAAGACCTGAAATATCTAGTCGTATCACTCGTTTGAGCTTGAAACTGCAAAGTTTTTGAGGTTCATTCTCGGAAGGGGAGAGCGAATGTGGTGGCTCATGCCCTATCGTCAGCAAATCCTCAACGTTTGTTGAGACATGGATTGAGGAGCAGCAAGTGCATAAATAAAGTCAATACTCTTTATTATTTAAAGTCAATACTCTTTTTAATTTAGTATCATATAGATGAAAATGTTTGAAATCTTTAAAATAATGGAATGACTGGGTTCTGGCCACCACACACAGTTCTAATAAAATACATAAATAATAATACAATAAATGCGAGCGCTTTCGAAGTGAGCTGCACTTCGTCCTCAAGCGGAGAAATGAATAACATATTCGAAAAATAAGAAATTAGATCCAACGGACGCTTTGAGTTGGGCGGAACCATTCGCCCGACAGATGTTGATTCCCGCCCGACAGAGGTACGCTCTCAACTCTTTCCTACGCTTACACCAAAAGATAGCAATAACCAGAGCCAGCATCATCTTCAACAGAGCCTGCAGACGAGCTGACTTAATCCCTCCTGCCTTGAACATAAAATTGGAAATTACCACGCCTGCCATTTCTCTTCTGTTGCAGAAAATTAGAACGAAAATTCTAACAGCTAGGATCACCCACGCACACAAGAAATTGGATCATCTCTCTTCCCAAATTCGAAGGTACGCCTCCAGTATTGCCACCAATATATCACCTGAACTCTTTTTGCATGTTTTAAGCTTCGGTGCTCACGTGCACCACCACACCTTGCATGTGATCTCTCAAACCCACATTAAAAAATTAGTCAATTTAAGTATACAACGATGGCCCACCCCCTCTCAGCCCGCCCCCAACCGTGTCATCAATTTAAGCACCACTGTTCTTACGGGCCCTCAACTCCAGATTCTCAACAGGGGGCTCAAATTTGGTGTTTCTTCAAAACCCAAAATAGAGGATATTATCGCCAACGTGGAGGAAGGCCTCCGGAAACTCCCACAGGGCTTCCACCCATCTATCCGCAATAGAATCGGAGGTGCTCTCCGCTCCAATATGAAGCATCATACCCACTGCCATAATTTAAACCCTTTGGAACGCGATGCCTTGCTTCAGTTAAAAATCAACCCCAACATAGTCTTTATGCCAGCTGACAAAGGCGGCGCCACTGTCGTCTTATCTAAAGAACAATACCTGCAAATGGGTAACACCTTTATCCGTGACACTAATGGAACTGATTTCTACACCAGCGATCCTAAAGACGCTACCAACCTCATTAGAAGGATTGCCAGGAAACTACTCAGTGAACAGTTAATCACCAATCGCGCTTGTACCATCATCAAGGACGCTCGTCGCACCATACCCCACCTCAGGGTCCTTCCAAAGGTCCATAAAGATCCGGACACACTTGGACTATACCCAGCCCGCCCCATAGTGAACTGCACAAACTCTGCTATCTCCGTCCTATCCTCCATCATTTCCCGCAAGCTGAGCCGATACAGGATCACCTCACATTTCGCCGTCAACAATAGCAGAGACTTCGTTCAAAAAGTCAGGGCCCTTCCGTTTGTACCCCATTACGTTTTCTTTTCCCTGGACGTGGATGCCTTATTCACGTCCATCACCATTGATCTAATCTATAAGTCCCTTTGTTTCTTTAATGTCAAGCACTATACCAGGTTCAGAGAGTGTGTGCTTATTGCCAATATGATGAAGCTTATTGATGCCTTATATCGAATGCAGGCCTTCTCCTTCAATAACAGCATCTACATCCAATCCAACGGATTATTCATGGGTCTTTCAGCTTCGGCCATGTTAGCTGAGATATACATGTGCTACATAGAGGAAAGTGCTTACCTATTCTTCGATCTCCATCATGTGCACATCCCTCTTTACGTCCGCTATGTCGACGATCTCCCCTTTTATGCAGATGCAAAGTCCATTCAAAAAGTGTCTAACATTCTAAATTGCATGCATCCCGACATAAAATTCAAAATTGAGCAAGAAACTGATCTATCCATCCCATTTTTGGACACACTGGTCTCTAGGAAACATAATTCCTTCCAAACTGCCGTCTATCGGAAGCCTTCCCACATGGGAGTCACTCTCAATTTTCATTCTGCCTGCCCTATCGCATTCAAGAGGAACATTGTACGCATGGCGGTGAATCGAGCTTTTTTCCTTTCGAGCTCCGAGCATTTGTTCTGGAGTGAGATCAATAAGCTGACTCACATCCTGTCCACTAACGATTACCCCACTAACTTCATCCTACATAATATTGCCACGTCCCTTAACCCAATATACAACCCCCCCCCCCTCCAGCACAATACCAGCCCCCGAAACATCTATTTGTCTGTCCCATACCACCCCTCCATCTTTCCGGCTCTAAAAAACATCCTTCGAGGCCTCAAAATCGTACTCACCTCCCCGATCTCCCAACCCCTTAATCGATTATTATCCCGGGATCATTGTGATGACCGCGGCACCAATTCCACAGGCGTCGTTTACGCCATTTCATGCATGCGCAACTCCTGCCGTTACGTCGGCGAAACACGCCAAGCCTTAAAAAAGCGGGTTGCCCAACACTCCAATGCCGTCATTAAGGGCGATTCTAATTATCTAACCTTCATTCATTGTCGTGATAACAATCACTCTCTGGACCTCCACAATCCCACCATCATTTGTCGGGAGATTAACCATTTCAAGCGCAAATGCAAAGAAACCTTCTTTATTATCACTGACAGGCTGTGTTACAACGACAACCTATCAGTTTTCACTATTCCCTAATACGGATTCCACAAATAATTCCAACCCCGCAAGTTCCTTGCTCCTTCTCATTAACTTTAATTCTGCATTTGCCACCTTATTTTTTTTTTTTTTTTTTTAATATATACATATATATATATATATATATATATATATATATATATATATAATTCCTCTTCATTCCAAATTTCCCCTTCTTGTTCTCGTAAGTGGGTTTTGCTGTCTCCCTTCATCTCTCTCCCTCTCCACGAGGTTCTTCTCCACTCCTCTTCATAGCCCCCGGCGAGATGGCCCAATGCCAACACCCCTAAATCCCGAATGGTTCCGCCCAACTCAAAGCGTCCGTTGGATCTAATTTCTTATTTTTCGAATATGTTATTCATTTCTCCGCTTGAGGACGAAGTGCAGCTCACTTCGAAAGCGCTCGCATTTATTGTATTATTATTTATGTATTTTATTAGAACTGTGTGTGTTGGCCAGAACCCAGTCATTCCATGTTAACTTAAAACACACGTTAAACATCTTCCTTTAAAATAATGTTTTCGTTATATTGATGCATGAGATCAAAGAGTTTTAGATCAGGATTATTTAAGATCTGATTTTTTAATATTAATAGAAATAAATTATTTATTATAACAAATTTTTAACTATCAAGATATGGATTATTTTAAGATATCTAGTTAAATATGATATTTAATTAAGACTGAAAAAAAGATTAATAAGAGTAAAAAAAAATACAGGGTATGTTTTATCGAAAGATACGTTTTGTGGGAGGAAAATTGAACAAATAAGAAAGAAATGGAATCCTGAAGAATTCTTGATCGAAATCCTGTGACTAGAGGAGGTGACCATGTGAAGCTGAGGAAAATAAGATAGCCAAGGTTATTCCGAATTGAAGATGGTTTCTCGGAATATGGTGGAAGAAATTTTATCATGTTTGCACAATAATAAATCTGTAGGAGAACATCAGGGAGTATATAAAACTTTGTTTAAAATTCGTGAAAGATATTTTTGGCCTGGATTATCGAACAGCGTACGTAATTACTGCCGAACTTTTCTCGAAAGGTTTCTCGGAAGTTTCTCGGAAGGTTTCTGAGGTTTCTCGGAAGTTTCTGAGGTTTCTCGGAAGGTAAAGCCCAGCTGAGTTGGACCCGTTGGCCTGCGACAGCTGTTCGAAAGCGCGATCGACGGGACCCGTTGGCGATAGATTTTGCAGGTTTATTTTCCAGGAGTAGCGTGGGAAACTCTTTTCTTTTTGAGGCTATAGATATCTTTAGTGGCTGGATGAGGCTAAGCCAATAAGGTAAGCTAAGGCAGAAGCATCTTTTAAGTTCTTGAAAGAGATATTTTTCCGATTAGGATTCCCGCAAGTGAAAGTTAATGACAATGGAGCAATTCAATCAACTGCTTTTAGGGAATTTTGCAGGAAAAACGTCATCAAACATCAACACTGCTCACCTTACCCTGCACAGTGCAACCAATCGGAATGCTACATGGCTCTCGATCAAGGCGATAATCAGATTGGCAGCAGGAATGGAAAGTCGATCTTGGACACTTCCTCTTTTGCATTAGAGGTGCTATCAGTAAAGCAACTGGATACTCACCAACCTATTGTATGTTGCTGAGCGAGATACTACTTGGTAGCAGAACACTCGAATAGGGTCCAACTATTGATCGTCTTGGATGGAAAGATATAAAGAGTAGCATGTTAAAGCAAATCATAGAGACTTCTCGAAAATTCGTGTATCGTCAGCAATGCGGGACAAAAATCGTTATGATCTATGCAGGAGGAACTCTTTTTCAGATAGGTTATCTCGTTTTGGCCAAAAGCCACTTTCTCTCTTCAAAGGTTAATAGAAGAGCTGCTAAATTGTTTCTGCAACATGATGGTTCATTTGTCATTCGTCAAATAACCTCTTCTATTAGTTATGTAGTGAAACTAAAAGAGGATCCAAAAGTAGTGTAGAGAGTGCATGTAACCCATCTTCGGGCTTTCAGGCAGTGTGACAACAATAGTTGGCAATTTATTTCCAAATCTTCAGTTGTAATAGCTGACACTGCTCCATTATTTTTGATTGCTTGTTAGTATCAAGCTGGGTTCTGTTCTTCGTATCTTTTACATTCCGTGATTCTTGTATTTATCCTATTATTATTATCAATTCTTGGATTTAAGACTGCAGCTGGATTACTGAAATTGTGAAGTTAGATTTCAGTCTGCAGCTGGGCTAATTTCATTCTTTATTCAACCTGCAAGTTTGGTTTTATTTATTTCATATGAGTGGGAAGGAATGAGGCTCTCTTACTCTCATGTCCCGGTCGTAATCCATTATTATGACCAGTTATTTGATGTGTCTAGGAATGTATACCTTTGGAAAGTAGAAGAATATATTCCTTATTTATTAATTTTTTTTCAATAATTGATATCAACAATTGTTTATATTGAAAGATTTAGACTATTATTTGTTGTTTTTTAAGACTTTAGGATATCTTCAGTTTGTATTCGTTGTTGAAATTATTATTAGTATATATATTGTTATTTTAATTTGTGAAACTTGAAAAAGTAGAACGATAGCTTCTGTGGAATATCAGTGTATGAAATTTGAAATTGTAATGGAATTAGAAGAAGTATCTTTAATACAATAATATAAATATATATATAGAAAGCCGGACAGTGACTTGGGATTTGAAAACACCAATACCAAAAAACAAATCACAGTTTCTATAGAGATATAATCAATTTATCTCTGCGTCATCAGCGGCAAAATTTAGAAACAATTTAGTAAGCTAAAACGCCATAGATTCAGATATTGCTCTTTTTTAATTAAAAAAAAAAACTACAATCAAGCTACCTAAAATTTTAAAAAATTAATAATAAAATAACTAAATTTTCTAGATATTTATATATTACAAGTTTAACTCAATATTACAGATTTTGCTCTTTTTATTTTATATTTATATTTTAAATTTAAATACGTCTTTATTACTTTGTTTATATTTAAATATTAAGATAATTTAATTATATTAATATTTTGTAATTTTTAACATTAAATTATGTTAATTCAATTAGTTATAGAGAACTGCATCCCTCTTTATTGCTTCATTTATATTTAAATATTTAGGCAATTTAGTTTTATATTAACGTTTTTATTAGGTCGTTTTTATTTAGATAATTTAGTTACTATATTAATATATTTTGTAATTTTTGACTTAAAATTATATTTAAATATCTAGATAATTTAGTTATTTTATTAGTAATTTTTTTAAATTTTAGGTAGTTTGGTTGTATTTTTTTTTAATTAAAAAAGAGCAAGGTCCTAATATATTGCGTTTTAGCTTACTAAATTGTTTTTAAATTTTGTCGCTGATGAAGTAGAGATAATTAGATTAGAAACAGTGATTTGTTTTTTGGTATTGGCGTTTTCAAATCCCAAGTCTGTCACGTGCTGTTTCTTTACACACACGGTGAGCTAGAAAAATAAAAAAAAGGATAAGCAAAACCTAAAACCAAACAGTGATAAAACTTCACACCTTAATACCAACCACCAATTCCCGGCGGGATCCTCAGTAGTCGACGGACACTCACTCCGACGCTCCTTCTCTAAAACTTACCCTCTAAAAGTGACGAGTACCCGATAATCTTCTCGTGAGCTGTTTTACCGTATGGATCAACGATGTTTCCGACCGATACCTGGGCCCATACTCATATCGACGGATAACAACCACCATGGATGAATAGAACAACCCATTTATGCTAAAATATCCTCCTGAAATTAGCTTAGAATTGACTCTGAAAACGATGAATGGAGGATGCAACTCCTTTCGGGTGTGTTGATGTAAATTAATGAAACTTAAGTAAACATCTACATGAATTTTAACTTAATTCTTAATAAATGTAAAGTTCATTTCTTAAACTTAGATCCTTTTCTTTTCAATAAGCATGAATAAATTAAACAGACCAAATAGAATATATTAACAAAATTCACACTTTATTTAACCGAATCAACAAACATTTAAGAATGATACAAATGATAACTATTAACTTCTCTTTATCTGTATGATAATTCTCCACCCTTTACACCTCTTTCGGGTGCTTGGCAACCTTAAAACCAACGTTTAGTTATCTAACACTAACCCCTTCTTTCCTCACGACTAAACGAGACGTCTCTTTGTTAGACTTTAAACTACCTTCAAAGCTAAACCTCAAATTGCGTTTATGTAACAATAAACATCTCAATTAAACCTTGGTTCTAATTGAACGCTCAGTCTATACGCCTGACCTTCAGGCCAGCTGATTCATTCTCCGCTCTCCCTTCCCAAGGTTTTAACACGGATTCGGCTGTACCAAACATATCAATAAAACACAAAATATTTAAAATACATCAAGATAAACACTCTGAACTTTCCAGTAAACCTGAAAATACACAAAATTTGACAATGCATAATGATGTTTATAATGAAACAATCTTCTTTGGGTTGAAACAAATTAATAGTCTCTTTCTATATTCGTTGAATCAACCTGAAACAAATTCTCCTAACAGGTTGCACCTGTAAACTACTTCAAGATTTAACACATACACTTAAGATTAAAGGTGACAGAAATTACTATCCGATTTAACACTTAAAAGTCACAACAAATGTCCGTTGCCTTCAAAATGTACATTTTCTGTCAAATAGATTGTTAATATAAATCGGAAATTTTGTCTCTGTAATTAACACCACACTAATGTTCCGTTCGGCAGGGTCCAGCAAAAATGATTTCTACACCGGAGGTTAACTTCTAGTTTACTTATAAACTTTTATCCGTTTTCCCTCCTTTCTATTACGCTTGCACCGACGACGAATTACACACAGTCTTACGGTTGACTCTTACCGCAAAGTCGATTACCTTACACCCTCTCTGGATGCAGCTTAGACTCGGTGATCAAATTTTAATGTCCCTGAGTTTATGTACGGTTGATTACTTACATGGGAGAGTTTCTCGCCGGTAGGATACGGACATCTTTGCGACGGCCGGGACATGCTTCCGCTCGCCTCGGTTCCCATCACGTCATTCGGGCGTCGATGAATTTCGTCGTTGTAGATATTATCACAAGCAGTTAGTCCCGTATCCTGGACTTCGGCTTCCCACGAACGTTGCCCCCAGCAACTAAAGGATTCTCACCCGGGCAGCGATCTCCTCCCCCACGTCCTTGCAGGACGGGGTACTTTGACACGTCAGCTCGCCACGGTGAACTCAAGTAATCTCTCTCTAAAAACTTATTACAACTCCCTCCTTCAATAATTTTCCTGATCAAAACTGACATGTGATCGTTATCGATCAATGGATACTCATAAACAAAGCCCCCACGTGACCCCAACTAACGGGCTGTTCCAACAACTGTGCATCTCTCCCGGGGCTGAAGACAATAAATATACTCCCCGTCACAGCTGATCTCGCTTAATCATATTAAACAACACATTTCTAAAATACATAATAAAATACACAAAATACAAATTCGTCAATTAAATCATGGGTTAAAATACAAGAAAAAAGCTTCTACTTCAACATAGTATAACACTCGAATCAGCGAATATTAAAAATAATGACAAACTTGATAAACCTCAAAATAACACACCTTTCAACCTGTATTTTCCAATAAACCAAATCCAAACTCAATATTTTTAATATAATCAGCCAAATTAAATTATCTTCTCCGAATAATTATATATATCAAAATACTATTAAACATTCAGCTAATATAATACCTTCACCAATACAATACATAAAATTAAAATAATATTTGAATCACACAACAAAGCGTATACATCTGGAGACTATATTTACTCCCCTACAATTAAATCATTAACCAAATAAAGATAATAATGAAAAGAAAAGGATTAAAAAAAAATTTCGTCCGTTCGCCCCGCGGGTGACGAACCACTCTGTTACAAGTCAATGTCCGGCTTTATGTGTTTAGTAATATAAGTTAATTTTATTCTTATATTCTATACTGTTCTAAATTTTAAATTGCAAAAGATTGATTGAAATCTTTGCATTGTGAAACTGAAAGGCCCTGCTTTAAGTTTTGCCTACGTGTTATAACGAAGAGATTTCTTATAATGTAGATGTTTTTGCTTAGTCTATGTTTTTGCGAAGATCAATTATGTGTTCGTTATATTGTTTTGATTTGTGATGTGTATAGCTTGGTTGTATGGTACTGGTAGTACCTCCTGTCGTACCAATTGATTCCGACATCTGTTGCTGACTGGAGCTTGTTACGGACATTTTGTCGTGCCATTTTTTTTTTATCTATCGGTATTTTTAACTCATCGTTTTTTCCTTCATTATTTATTATTTTAATTTGGAAAAATTTTGCTTTAGTTTATTTGTTTTCAGCCTTTTTTCTTTCCCTCTTCCTTCCTTTTTGTCTCTTTACTGTGGTAAACTTACTTTTTCTTTATAATGCAACCTCATTTTAGCGTGGGAACTTGGCCTCTCACTTTCTTTTTGCACTCCTAACTATCTGACCTTTCTTGTGTTTGGTTAAATTCTTACTGTTTTATATCATCTTTAACAAATTATTTTTGGCTTTTATTTTCTGTGCCCCCTCCCCTTTCGTCTTAAGTTTATTTTGAAAAGCTCTCAGAGATCGTCTCGGCTTCACTTTTATAACCTGAAATAAATGCAGTCTTCTACCATACTGGACGAAACGACTATCGTTTAGGTATGAGACGCCTTTTATTAACACAGTTATTATTAGATTGTTTGACTGATAATGAGTAAACTCTTCCACATTTAGTTTGCCGTGCAGTGATACAAGGGGATCGAGTCCATTCCATGATAAACATTCTCACATCAAAATGCCACCAACTCCAACCTTAACTGTTGTCACTATACATGTTGGATGATATTGTACCCCGTGCATTCGAAACACCGAAACCTACCCATTGATACACTATTTGTTACAGCGTGATTCATCACGTCACATCACCCGTTACCACTATTACACTGTCCAGTGGTGGCGCTCTTTTTCTCACTTCAGGCGGCAATAAGCATTCATAGAGAAAATTCATTTTGGTTTATCAGAAGATGCTCGAAACCAAATGAAACATCATTTCCCCTGACCTCTCTTAAGAGCAGTAATGGTGTTGGATATTATTAGTACTACTGTGAAACTCACGGGTGATTATTTCAATCGATGTCAGGCTGTTTGCATGAACCACCTTCTTAAACACTTGACCGTCCCACTATGTCAATATAAGCGGCCTATCGGGTCGCGGTTTGTTGTGGTTCTTTCCGTTTACACTTTACAATCAGGTTACGAAAGTCGATTTCGGTAACTTTGTCAATTCAACCCTTCAAAAGTTGAAAGTAAAGTTGACTTAAAGCAATAAGTCTGTCATTTCAACCTCGAATGGCAGTCAATTACCAGTCCAAATTTAAAGTCATTGAGCTTTGTTGTTTATTCCATTCTGCTCTTAATTCGTATTAATTCACAATATGCGACTCCGTGCCTCTTTTTTTTCCAGTAGGTGAGATCTTCAGGTTATCTAGGCTATAGCTCACTATTGCATAGGGTGTCCAGATATTTCTGATCAAAAAATGTATATTTATTAAATAGTAATTGTTACTAAATTAATTTCTGCAATTTCCCCATAAGAAACCTAGGGACAGCAGAAGACAGTGGCATACTCCTAAGGAGTTCACGCTTTGTGCGCTACCCTTCGCCTGGAGTCGACCAAACCCTCCCTAAGCAGATTGACGAGCTCTTTCAGTGTAGCACCTGGATGCATGATGCCACAGGTATCATAGCCCTCATTCCTTTCTGTTGTGAAAATATAATTTATAAAGTGCAATTACCACAAGGAATACTCACATCGAAAGAAGTCCAGTTTGAACAACAATCGAAAAGCCAAAAGCAAGAGGCGATGCCTCTTGTTCACGAGCGAATTGTTGGAAGCAACAATCGAAGTATCTCCCTCAGACTAATTTCAAGTGATTGTATGGACGCTGCCATTGAGGTGAGAAGACGTTCGGATTTTACCACGGACAGACGCTTTTAGGATGACCGCTTATTCTCTCTAAGTTATGAGATCAGCGATGGAAATATCACATTTCATTCGATGAAGGAAAAAGGATTTTCACATCGAGTTTGTTACGAGAGATTTATTGAAATGTGAAATAGGAATTTCTACTTTTAGAAGGCTAAATGTACTAATCTATCTTTGCAATATTTTCCAGGAGATATTCATCGGTCGCTAGGTAATGCGGCATAAATAGATTAGGCATATCATAGGACGTTCCAATCATGAAGGTTTTTGGAGGATGAAAATAAAGTAAGTTAATTTATTTTCATATTAATATCACGGAACAATATTTAGCAAGAATCCTAAAAGGCTATATTCGGGAAGGCGTTTAAATGGCATTGAAGATTAGTCCAAAGTTTAAAGTCGATTAAAGTTGATTAAAGATTAATCAAGTACAAGTAATTAAAGTTGATTAAAGATTAATCAAGTACAAGCAATTAAAGTTGATTAAAGATTATTCAAGTTGCTACAGCTAGAGGCTAAATATTTATCAAAGATTTAAATTCAGTAAGGTTCAAAAGAATTATCAAGAGATAAAGATTAAAATTAATCAAGACTTAATCGGGAAGTTAAGAACTTCGTTTAACGATGAAAAAGGATAATTATTAAAGAAGAATAAAAGGGTTATTGATTCAAAGTAAAAGCTCTTCAAAGAATTAAGTCAATTCTTTTAAAAGGTTTTGAATTAAAGTTAAAGAGACATTTTGAAGTTTAAAGCCAATGCTAGTTATTCAACCCAAGTCTTGAAAGAAGTTAATAAAGAATGTTTAAAGTAAAAGTTTTGCATTAAAGGAAAGATAATATGCAAATGAACTCTGAATAAATAAATATTAATGTAAAGACTGTTAAGTTAATGTTTAAGTTAATATCATACAAGTGTTGATATAATAAAAGGACAAGATCTTCAGAAAAAGAATTTAGATGTAAGCGAATCACTTCGTCACGTAAATAAATTGTTATTCTTTTGGTATCAAGTCTATATCTATTTATTTACTTGTAAAGTTAAGGTACAATGGATTTAGGTAGGGTGACCAGACGTCCCGATTTTGGCGGGACAGTCCCGATTTTTAACAATTTGTCCCGCGTCCCGCGGCGTTTTAAAAATGTCCCGATTTTTTTTGTGGTTAATGAATTCCTTTTTTTTTGGTTGTTGAACCTGGAGATTCCTTTTTTTTTTTTTTTTTTTTGGTTGTTGAACTCTTTTTTTTTGGTTGTTGAACCTGGAGATTCTTTTTTTTTGGTTGTCAAACTAGAGATTACGTTTTTTTTTTCCTTTCCGGTCCCCCCCCCCCCCCCGGTCAATGGTGTCCCGCTTTGCCAATGTAAAAATCTGGTCACCCTAATTTAGGTGAATTCCATCAAAGTAACATAGATACTCCGTTTTGAGAAGTCGACTCATTAGGCTAAGTATTAAGGTGAACAATATCAGAGCATATCCAGATTTAAATAGAAGAAGCAAGAAAAAGTTTTAATTTTTTTTTTTTTTACGCCCAGCAGTCTTCGACAGACAAGTGACGATTAAGCACTCTGATAAACGACTAAGGATAAGTTCCTCAGTTCACCAAAGGTTATAGGGTTAAGAAACCACGCTTTAATATAATCTGTTTTATTATATAGTTCGTTGCCACAACACTTTCCCTTCATGAAGAAAGACATCGTCTCACCACTCTTTATCAAGTGCCGGCGAACGGATCGCAGGAGTACGATGGCAGAGAATTAAGCTTTCCCCATCACTGTGCGATGCATGAGTGGACATTAAACTGTATTCACGAACGCGAGGTTCCACCAAGTAGAAAGGGCATTCTCATCTAGCCCAGGCCTGTATCAGTCCCAGATCAGCTTAATCGTGTTAACTTCCTCTATAATTTTGTACATATTTCCTTCTCATTCTATCATCTGTAATTAAACTTTTCTTCTTAAGCTCATCTCGAAGTCTGCCTCTTACTCCTTTATTGAGAAGGAACGGTCCATGGATCACTTCCCGCAGCCTAAGCTAGCTTTCCCCGATATCCGACCAGAACTCCCTTTCTTTTCTTTCCTACTTGCATTAACGCCCTTCCTGGTGGCTTTGCTTTGGGAAAGCACTCGATGGTTTGCACCTAGATCAATCTGGGACAGCTTAGTCGGTTTCCAGTGACTTCTTTTCTCTCTGTACTTTCTTGCTATTCTTTGATTTCTTGCTATTTCATGATTAAAATGACAAACAATATTAGAGACAGGCTGTCATCAACCAGTAACACAGAGTCTGAAACAGTGAGATCTTATGAGACAACTTAATTTCCCAATGGTCGAGTAAACTACTACACCAGCTGTCATTCGGATCTCATCTCAACGACCTGAATTCATTTCGCAGATATTTTTGTCACGGCTCACATTCAGATCCGTACAGAATGAGATAATCATTGTGTCTTATAATTATTTAAATTGTAAATATTCCCAATTCAGAGGGAATTAATTATGGGATTATAGTTAGGAAAATAAAATATGTTTTCGAAATTAGAAAAATTAAATTGCAAAAGAATCTTACAGGATATCATTTAACAGGCAGATCACTTGGGAGCTTTGAAGTTAAGGACCTCAATTTGTAAGTAAGGGCATTAATCCGAAGCCTTTCGCTTTTGACTAGGAGAAAGAAACCAGAAACAAATTATTTAATCCAATGCCCAACTGGAGGACATAAACCCCCTACTTCAACCGGGAGTTGAACCCGGATCCTACAACCTGGAAGCCAGCATCTGTCACACTGAACCGCATTTGTAAATTTACAGATAGACAAAGTTGCAGTAATGAAAAGCATTTTGGAAATGACAGAAGGAATTTTTTCTTAAAAGATATAGTTAATTTCTGAAAATAATCAAAAACATAAAATTGGACAAAATAAAAATTCGATTTTTAATAGTCAAGGTTTTAATTGAATTCATTAGGTTTATTTACAGAAGAGTGCAATCATAGCAGTTTGTTTCTAAAACTTGTGGAAGCTAAATTAACACTAATAAACAAAAACTAGACTGAAATGCAGCATTTACAAATTCCCAAAATTTAAAGATACCAATTTCATTATTACTATTGTTACATTTGTAAACATTTATTCATATGACATATGACTGTCTAGCCCAAAACAAATGACACTGAACAATTTGATCACATCAAAGGTGGCACTACGAGATGAGCACGTAGGCGATTGTTGCATTCGGAGCAGGTATAATTGTGGATGTGAGATTGAACAGAATAGCTGTGAAAATCATGTTAACTACCGAATAGAAAGTGTTTATTGTGGAGCACTGTTTTTGATCATACGGCTACTTCATTACACCTTAAAACCCTGTGATATCCTGTGGAGCAAAAATTCCTTATCCCTCACATTCCCCTGATTTACCTCTACCTGTTGCATAAATTTAGGGAATGCTAAAGGAAACACTATTTCAAAGACAAACTCCGGCAAACATTGCTGAGCTGCGGCAAAAGATTGTGACCTCTCTTCCGGGACATGGTGGACAACCTACGCAACCGCTACGAGTACAGCTTAAGAGCGCCAAGGAGATCACATTAAACATATATTTGTTAACAACAACAGTTGATTATTATTTCGGTTCTAGCGTTGTCTGTTCAAAACGGTTCAGTATCATTTGTTTTGGGTCGTACTGTATATTATTATGCAAAACAATATATTACAAAATACCAAGCCACAGATTTTAAAAGAAATTTTTAAATTACTTTTTAACATAATGCATTAATAAAAGCAAATTTTTTTTGAAATTATCAAATACAGGCATTCCTCACTTAACGATCGATTTCCGTTCCTACGACTAGATCGGTAAACGAATTGGTCGGTTAACGAGGAGCTAATCATTTTATTTATTGTGAATAAAGGTCTAAAGGAAACTAACTTGATATATTTGTTTGTATTATTCTACCTGTTCTTAAAAATACTTCGATAACTTACTGTCGCTCGCCATGAATACAAATATTTTTAAATAGTATGAGCCCGGAAAGGAATTTCAAATTTTCGATACTGTTCACAAGTTTCGTTCGCATTTTCCATGCTGTGGAACACGCCTAAGACTACTGAGAATGGGGATTCCCCGTGGTGATAGCTGGTCGTAAGTCCAAGTGGGCGTTAAAAAGGTAGGTAGTTAAGTGAGGAGTGTCTGTATATCAAATATATTAATATTCTTTTCTGTCAAGATGGTAATGGGGAAAGTTTGGAAATACAGTGTTAGTCTTTAGTTGGTTCAAGCTTTATATTACAGTACATTACGAGTGAAAATATATCGGCTTCATGGCTTCTTAAGCCTGTAGGTGATAATGCAGGTAAGATATCTAAAACATTGCGTTCTTTTCTATATTTAGTTAATAATTCGAATAAACACTTAAAAGATGCATTACAAACGTTTTGCTTTTCATCTGAATTTTAATTACAGAATTGGCTGTTCAGTTAGAAATAATGTGAAAGTGTCACGAACAAAAGAATATTGTCAACCTGCAAATCTGATATAGTAATTCAGTATTACATTTCAATACTTAATAGTGAGCCTTAAAGAAAGATTAGCATTTTGTGGGACGTTATAGTATTGGTCCTTCCAGAGAAAAAAAATCCGAACGGTAAGAGATAGCGCTATTTGAATGTAAAGTTGCGAAATTATCGATATACCTTTGTGTGCGACTCCAACTAATGTATCTAAAATATTCAAAATTAATTCCATAATCACAGTATACGTATATTCAGAAACTGTTGATAGGAATTTATCAGCCCTAACGAAACTGTATTTCGAAATAAAACATAATTTTATTATTATTATTATTATTATTATTATTATTATTATTATAAATAATTTATAAATTATTAAGAAATAAACTAAATAGCAAATTGAAAAGGCTTAAAAAAGAATACTATAAAAATAAATTCAATAATGAATTAAATTCTCCAAAAAGCCAATGGAATGAAATAAACAAAATATTTGGGAAGAACAGCAAAATACCTGAAAATATAGAATTAAAACAGCTAACAGAAAGCTTTAAATCTTACAATAAAGAAAAAATTGTTAGTGACAAGTTTTGCAACCAATTCTCAATTGTTGGAAGAAATGTATTAAAATGTGATAAAAGATTATGCAATGAGGTAAATTTATATGTGCAAAACTCTATTGTCTTTGAGAAACCTAACTATCAAGAAATGTTAAATATAATCAATAAGCTAAAAAACAAAAAATCCGTTGGTTTTGATAATCTCAAAATCAGAGAAATCAAGGATAATAAAGAAATTTTTGCACATGTAAGTACGTTGCTATTAATGAAAATTATAGATAATAAAAAATATCCAGACAACCTAAAAATTTCAAAAGTTGTTCCTATCTACAAAGGAAGTGATATATTAAATTTTAAAAACTACAGACCAATTTCTATTCAGCCGATAATAAATAAAATTATCGAAAACTACATTTGCCTAAAAATGAATAATTACCTAAATAAATATCAAATCATAAACTCAGAACAATATGCATACCAGAAAAACAAAGGTACGAATAACTTATTTGAAAACTTCTCAAATAACATAAATAACAACCTAAATAAAAATAAATTAATTCTTCTTATATCCATTGATCTAAGCAAAGCATTCGATAGCATTGATACGAAAATACTATTAAAAAAACTGTACAATATTGGAATCAGAGGCTCACTATATGAAATCATTAAAGACTACTTTAAGAATAGAAAAATCTTTGTGTCAATTGACAATATTTACAGTGACATGAAAACTATCCAAAATGGAGTTCCTCAAGGTTCACAACTAGGCCCTTTGTTTTTCTTACTTTTCATCAACGATATATTTCAGGTAATAAAATCATGTTACATACATATTTATGCAGATGATATAATGATTTATTCGAATGGGAACTGCACTACAGAAATAAGAGATAAATTACAAAAAGATTTAATTCGAATACAAAATTGGATGCATGACAACAGACTTCAGATAAATGAAGACAAAACAAAAATAATGCTAATATGTCCAAAAAAAAAGACTAATAGCAGATAAGCCAAAAATCTTTTTTCACCATCACAACTGTCTTCATAATTCACCATATGAATGTAAAAGCTGTTCAGTACTACAGTACACAAAAACAATTAAATATCTGGGTTTAATAATAAAAGAAAAATTTTGTTGGAATAATCACATTAAAATGTTACATAAAAAGCTAAACAAACTGTCATACATATTCTATCATATAAAAGACATACTTCCAACGCGGATTAAAATGTTATTATATAATGCTTTATTCGATTCGAACATAAATTACGCTGCTAACATTTGGGCCAACACCAATGACAATTGTTTAAAACCTAAAATTATCCTGCAAAATAAAATTTTAAAGATAATTTTCTTTAAGCAAAATGTAAACGATAAAAGTATAATATTAAAGAAAAGACTTCAATACAGAATACTAAATCCCAAACAAAAATTCATATACAACATACTAATTAAAAACTATTATAAAATCTTTCAGCATAAGAAAGAAGAAAAACAAAAATCCTCATATAATCTAAGAAACAAGAAAAATATCCATCTTCCCTATCCACTAATATAAAATGACTATGGTAAGAGGCATTTCAACTATATACTTGAAAATATATTCAACACTATAGATGAAAAAGAAATATATATAAAAAATGGAAGAATATCGTATGTTAAGAAACTATTAAAAAAGTGGCTGATAGAATGTAATTAATATGAATTTCTTTTGTTTCAATTGTTTTCTTTGTAATTGTAAATCCTGTTTGTAATGTCTCACTTAAGTATTTTGTTCAATTTACTACCAATGTCCTTAATATTGATTGTTACTAGTTCTTACTGTACTCGACAAAAATAGCTAAACATAGGTAACTTTAATATACATATGTAATAATTATATATAGAGTTAAATCAGAAAATTATTTTAACTTTTAAATCATGTTACTGCCTAATTTAAAATTTTTTGAAAATTATCACCTAGCAATCTACCTGACAAAAATCACTTGTAAAAACAATACTATGTAAGTAATTTCATATTTTTTAACAATGTATTCAAAATTAATTAAATATTTGCAGTATATCTATATTCAGAACCTGTTGATAGGAATTTGTCATTCCTAACGGGACTGTAACTTTTGTATTTAGAATCATAATAAAAAAAAAAAAATATTATTATTATTATTATAATTATTTATTATTTCATAATATTATAGTTATTATCATTGTCTATAGTTATTTCATTATAAATCTATATTACGTGTTAGAGAAGCAAACATCCAATTTATCAAAGCATCCGATTGTTAATGGTGTTAACTTTCTCCTTATGATTGTGTATCTATAATTTTTTAGGAATTACTTCTTTTAAATTATTCATTTGCTTTAAAATTTGCTACGCGAGTAGGTGTAAAAAAAATTAATTCTCGATTCGTTTTTGTTTATAAACTGTTTATATGTAGTCTTAACATAAAAGTATCACTTAAAAAAATTACAAAATGCTGTCAGATGAAAATGTATACAATAATTATTTTTCAATAAAGACATCAAGGAATGTTATTGAAAATTTGATCTTTTGAATTTCTGCTTACTTTTATTTCTTCATCATTATGTTGCCAATACATGTTACAGTAAAAGGACGTTGTTCAGTGACAAAGATGGCGAAACCCAACCTAGTCTATCCGAGTAAAGAGATAAAGTTATGTTTACACAAACAAAATTGCAGCTGCCATCAGGGAATGGGTAAAAAATTATTAATGTTTAAAAATAAATCAAGCCAAAAATTTTCCAACATGAAAGTTTTATTGATATAATATTAAATTGTACTTAATTTGACGAAAAATCTGTTTCTAACTTGCAGTTGTTTCGCACAAAGTGTGTAACTGTACAACCAAACATTGATCAAGACAGAAAGACTTTTCGCAGTGAGCACGCTCTTCATAAAAGCAAGAGGAGAAATTCATTTTCTTCGCATTTCTCGGAGATACCACCTTCTAAGCAAACCTCTAAGGGTGTTTCGAATGAGCTACTAAACTTTATATTCTATACTTTCTAAATTTCTAAATTGCAAATGATTGATTGAAATCTTTGCATTGCGAAACTCGAAGAACCGCTTTGAGTTTGGCGTTTTATATATGTATATATACGAGGGACATATTATATATGTATATATATATGTATATATATCAGCGCAACCATGGATAACTGGAGACACTTGAAAGATCATAGAGGAGAGGCGGATGGAGAAGGCCAAAGGCAATAAGCAAGCTGCATTTGACATCACGAAGAGACTAAAGAGATCTGTGCGCAACGACAAGGAACTTTATTACCAGAAGATTTGTACAGATATCGAGGGTGAACACATGAACTGTAAAACTAGTCAAGCATACCTAAAGATCAAAGAGATTCGTCGTAAATTTCAACCAAGGGTGGGCATGTTAAAAGATGCCAGTGGTATTAGGCTGACTGAGCCAAAAATGATTAAAAAAAGATGGAAGGAATACACAGAGCAGCTCTATAAGAACGACGATGCAGAGTCAGGAAAAATACATGTTGACTATGACAAGGAACCGAACATTCTGAAAGATGAAGTGGTCGCAGCAATAAATCTTCTGCCAAACAATAAGGCTCCTGGATGTGACAATATCCCAATCGAATTGATAAGGCAATCTGACACAGCGATTGATATTATTACACATTTATGCCAACAAATCTGGAAAACGTGTAAATGGCCCAAAGATTGGACGAGATCTGTGTTTATTCCCATCTTGAAGAAAGGAGATAATACAGATTGTGGAAACTATCGAACGATTGCACTCATATCTCACGCCAGCAAGATTATGTTAAAAATTATCCAAAGGAGACTACAGCCCTTCTTAGATAGGCAGTTGTCTGAAGAACAAGCAGGTTTCCGGAAAGGCAGAGGAACGCGAGACATCATAGCAGACACGAGATGGATAATGGAGAAGGCTAAAGAGCTTCAAAAGGACGTCTTTTTGTGTTTTATTGACTACAGCAAGGCTTTTGACTGTGTAAGTCATACTAAGCTTTGGGAAACATTGGAGAGTATGGGTGTACCGGGCCACCTGATTTGCCTGATAAAGAATTTGTATAAGGATCAAGAAGCAACAGTCCGTACAGAGTACGGCGATACAGAATGCTTCAAAGTTGGAAAAGGTGTTAGACAAAGCTGTATCCTTTCACCATTCCTGTTTAATCTATATGCAGAAGCCATTTTTAATAAAGCTGGACTTGCTGATAAAGAAGGAATAAAAATTGGAGGAAGAGTCATCAATAATCTGCGATATGCTGATGATACCACGTTAATATCAACTAGTTTGGAAGGAATGAAAGATCTTTTGGGATGTGTCCAACGAGAAAGCGCTAATATGGGACTCTTGATCAACACCAAAAAGACAAAGATTCTGACTACGTCCATGTACCCCGGAAACATTATGAATTTGGATGGATTTCAAATGGAGGTGGTAAAGGACTTCAACTTACTCGGCAGTCTGATCACCTCCGAGGCAACTACATCACCGGAGATCAGGAGAAGAATAGCTATGTCAAAGTCAACGATGAAGTCACTGGATAGAGTTTTTAAGTCAAACAACATCTCTCTAACGACCAAGAAAAGACTTGTACAGAGTCTGGTCTTTTCTGTGTTCATCTATGGATGTGAAAGTTGGACAACAAAGATACGAGACAAAAGACAGATTGATGCCTTGGAGATGTGGTGCTGGAGAAGAATGTTATCGATACCATGGACAGCTCGAAGAACGAACAAATCAATTTTGGATGAAATCAAACCGGACATCTCACTCGGTTCTAGGATCACCAAATTACGTCTTGCCTACTTTGGACATATTATTAGACGTGATAGATCTTTAGAGAAGGACATTATGTTGGGAAAAACAGAAGGCTCTAGACGAAGAGGAAGACCAGCAACCAGATGGCTTGACACTATTACAACTACGACAGAAATGACCCTGGCCGATCTTTGTGAACTCGCACGTAATCGTTCTTCCTATAGATCGTTCATCCATCAGGTCGCCAAGGCTCGGAATCGAGTGAAAGGCCGTGATTGATTGATTGATATACGAGGGATGTTCAAAAAGACCGTGCAAAATATATAAATTAATGTGAAAAATCAAATACTTTTTGCCTATCAGAAGCGCCAAAGTCTAATTACTAGAATATAACACTTCGCGCATGTGGCTTCAGATGCAGTTAAGCATATGCCGTTCCATTGTGACATAACCATGGACATCGACCATGGACGGTAGCTTAGGCTGTGTTAAAGCAAGAGTTATTATAGCTCAGGTGGGCAACTGTTTGGATAGCCCTACATTAACTGTCACCTGCAGCCAAGTCCGTCAGAAAGGTAAATCCTCCCATGCGAATCTCCGAAGCGGGAATTTCAAACCTAAGATGTCTGCTAGCCACGAGACTTAGCCAGATTAGTTCCCAGAGTTAATTATTAGTAACAATAATTCAACAGTGCTACGAATAGTGTGAATAGTGTTAAGCCTAGGAACAGGGATTTGGAATTTACTTCGCCGCAAAACGCGAGTGCCTAGTGCCTCTTCGCATTTAGTATTTGTTTTAATCTCAAAAGATTAAGTTCAACCCTAGCGTTTAAGTGCCGCCATAGCGATAGTGCATAAAAAGAATTAAAATTAAAACAAAAATTTTACTAAGTTCTTTGTGACGACGACGTAGTGAGAAGGTATCAGCGGAGTAGAGTAAACTAACTTGACACAGAGCTTTCGTATTATTAGTAAGCGTCTTCAATTAATAACTACGCTACTGAAATTCTTTAGTTCAAATGTAATTAAAGCGAGCGACGAGACGTCCCTCAATTACGTTTTAAGTTAAGTGAATAAACTTTGTTGTTGTTGAATTTCGACTGTAAGTAATTTTGTGTGAGTGAGCTCGCTAGGAAGTGCAGACACCACGACCAAGGGATAGCTGAGCAAAATACCAGGTACTGTGAGGGTAAAGAAGCGACGGGTTGCAACGGGAGTGTAAAACTTTATCGTTAAGTCGATTGGCGCCCAACATAAAATTAATAGATAGAAATATAGGAGTTTTCCTACATCCGTTGCTATTTCCTGCGCTCGACGGGGACATGTGTTAACCGTTCCGTCACAATATATATATAACAAATTTTACTCTTTTAAAATAGTTAAACAGTGTAAACGTTCACCCAAACAAATACAAAAAATCACGTTTATCACTGGCATTTTCTTAGGCAAGACGGGCCTCAACCAGGGGCCTAAGTGTTGCTAAGGTATTGACGTAAAATGTTCGCAGTGCCAATGATGGCTGTCTTTTGTAATTCAGCTGTTGTTATTGCTGGGGCTCCAAGTCTGGTGTAATAGTCTATAAATTTAGGTGATAGTGTTCCTAGTGCACCAATGATGATTGGCAGCACTGTAGTTGTTTTATTCCATATTCGTGTAATTTCAAGTGCCAGAGCCCTGTATTTGTTGATTTTTTCCAGTTCTTTTTCCTGGACTCTACAATCCCCAGGGATAGCGATGTCAATTAGGGTCACATTTTGTTGTTCAATTAATGTAATATCGGGCGTTTATTCACAGCATTTCGATATATATACAGAATATATACAGGACGAACGATTGTAAATGCCGAAAGGAATCTCGGTGCCGAAAAATTGACGCTTGAACTAATCAGAACTGCATTTCTAACAAATATCACCATAGTTTTTAAGGGCGAAAGAAATAAATGTTTTCAGGTTGAATGGGGCCTGCAATACAATGAGTTTTTTAAGGGGTTGAACATAGGATCAATATCATTCATAGTCGACGGACTTTCCAGGGTTCCGATCGAAGGATCGGAGTTTCCGTTTCTGCTTGGATGCCTAGTCCATTACTGGTAAGCATCGCCAAATAAACTTCAGGATACAGTAGAACCTCATTATAACGGACCCTATTATAACGGACGTCGCTTATAACGAACAGTTCTAAAAAACTTGTAATAATAATAAAGGATGCTTCTTTTTATCTGACGAGTTTTACATTTTCAACCAAGCGATTAAACATCGATCGTTGTGTTGTTCTGCGTAAACATGGATGCTCATACCGAGGAAGAGGAGGTCGGAGACACTACTCAGCCTATTAAGATGAGCGAAGTGAAAGACCATTTAAATTTTGTTATTCAATATGTTGAACAATCGGCAAATGAAAATGTGTTTGCATATTACGAACACTTACGGAACCTCCGTCAGTTATTAACTGAAGAAATAAACAGCAAACAAACCCAGCAAAAAATAAAGTATTTTTTCAAACCAATGAATGTAAGCAATCAACATGAACCAGGACTTTCTTGTTCTAAAGATTAAGGCAGTGTATACGTACAGATCTTTTTCAATTCAAACTACTATGTTGAAGGCTGTTTTTTATTTGATATATAATAAACACATTTTATAGCTAACCATTGTACTTTCATTGATGTACGCCCTGCTGCATTACACTCCTAAAAGAATTATTTGTTATAAACCGGACTTTCATTAAAACGGACAACCTTCAGCCCCTATTAGTCCGTTATAATGAGGTTCTACTGTATTTCATTTTTGAAGTTTTTGGAGATGAACTGCTACTTTCTTGACTTGAAAGTTGCAGTAAAAAATTTATCATTATCCTGAACCGTATCATGATCGTCGGCACCGAAATCACTTTCCTCCTTTTCATTGTCTATTGCGTTCTAGTCAATGTCAAGAGTATTCCTCTTTGATTTGTCATTTGATCTGACATTTGAACTGTTCGACAATAACAAGTTCATCTGTTGTTGGTATCTAACGAAGTCCCGTAATTATCTACCAGTAGTTTAATAATGACTGTCGTATTTTCAAATACAACAATAACGTACAAAATCTAACACAACGATAAACACTTACCAAGTCTCGAAAAATCAGCACTTTAAACTTCGACGACAAAAGTTAAACAATAACAACCTTATAATCAAATATAGATGTGATGCTCACGCAGTTGATGTTTGCTCTAAGGAATTTTCTAGGCGAAATATCTCTAATGTGTTGATTTTATTGTACTTAATTTTTTGTGTACCAACATCTCTGTTTAAGGTCTTCCGGATAGATTTAGTAATAAAGGTGGTTTCGCAACTTTGTTCCCAAACTTTATTTTCTTAACAGATACCTCTGGTGCCGCTGCCTACGTTATTATACAATCCCTAGATTTATGATTAAAGTTCACATTTCGAAAAAATATATTGAAATAAGTTCTATTTATTTGCAGAATGTTCTTTTAATTACTGTGAAGGTTCGTTAAAAAGTGTGAAACAAAAAAATCTTCACCGTAAACTTGAACTCAATATTGTTTATTTAAATCATAGTCGTAGTTTATTAAAAATTCTTTTGAATAGATTTATAAATAAACAACACTTATTATGCATAAGTTTTTCAACTTCAAATTGTGTATCGTTTGTCGCTGATATAAGCCTTATCGCTAATAATATCACCTATTACATGGAGATATAATACTTATTTTATATTAATATTATAATGATATCCTATAATGGCTTTGTTTTAAAACCTTCATCTCCTTTTAAAATCAAATAAATTACATTTTAAGTTATTCTTCGTCTCTAGAACTAAAAAATAAAGCGCTTTAGAAGCAAAAAAAAAACCCAAGACTTCATTTCATAACAGCAGTACGCTGTATCACATTTAACAACAAATGTTTTCTTACAATCAGTTCGTGAGCTCGTCTTCACTACAAACAACTACCACAATCACTGCAACATATAAATATTACAATATCAATGTCATTTACAATCACACTACAAACAATTACCACAATTACCACAATCACAATTACAATTCATTTACAATCATAGTAAAAATAATTCTCTTATTTCTTTCAAAAATAATGTACAGCTTGTAACTGGAGACTCAAACAGCGAAACGACTTCGAATTTCACGTGAGGATGTAGGAGCAATGCAATTTTATTAGGTGCCAAAATATATATATATATATATATATATATATATATATATATATATATATAAAAAAAATTGGCCGTTTGACTGCAAAATTGTGTTCGGAAAAAAAACCCAGAAATTTGAAGAGATTAGATACTTATAGATGAATTCTGGCAGAGGACGGAGAACCGTTGACCAGCAGATAGTAGAGGATGTAACCATATCGGTGGGGGAAAAAAGGGTGGCAAGTGATATGGGAAGCATCAGTGCACGGCATCTTGCGCGGTCATTTTAGACAAACCCATAAGCACTGTTCACAGTTCTACGACAAATTTCGCTCTGGTATCCCTGCAATGTTCAGTAATTACTGACTCCTGACAGAGGTGCATGTGAAATATTTGCCCTCCAGTTTAACCAAAGTTCACCATTTGGTGAGGTTTTACATCCACATTAGTCGTCGAACCTTTCTTCTTCGAGTCTTGAGGTTCCCGTTAACTGCAGTTATTGGCAACTGTTATGCGTCTCTGTTAGCCAACCCGGTGATTCCAACACTTCAACAGCATCATTGTCTCGCATTTCATGCAGGATGGTGCTCCACCTCACATCGCCAGCCATGTCAATAGGTTGCTTCAAACAACTTTTGCCGACCACATTAGAACAGCTGGCATTTCCACACAACATGGCCATCAGATGGGGACATCTCAAAGATCCTGTCTATCATGAACACTTAGCCAACTTAAGAGATCTGAAGACCAGTATTATACGCCATATTTTGAACATTGGGAATGACACTGTATGTGTTGAGCAAGCGATGTTTGATTTCAGTACGTTCCAAAACTGGGAAAAACTATTGAACATGTCTTTGTGTAACCTACAACCAATCATGAGTATTCACTACAATTTTCCGCAGATTGGTTCTCCAATTAAGCCCTTCGAAATGTGAACTTTAATTACGAATATCTTGCATATAACTCAAAACATATTTATCTTCTAATATGTAAAATTTAATGGGTGGAACATTGTTTGAAACTTACATTATTTTAATTATGTGAACATAATATTACAAAGTGATTCTAATATAGAAAATTGCTCCAAAGTGCATGAACATTTTCTATTTTTATTGAAAACATTTTCTATTCCTTTATTTTTTGATAATTTCTTTAATTTATTATTCGATTTTATTGTAATTATTTTTATTTGTAATTATATTTATAATATGCCATTAGTGTACAATTAGCGTTACATCAATTTTTCTTCGATTTTGTAATTGTAATATTTTTTCTTAATTTTTTTTCGATGTAAAATTACCTTCTTTTAAAATACAAATGTAGCCACACTTTTCAGTGATTGCTTTTATTTTATAAACAGTAATTAGACTATTATCACTTTGAAATTAAATATTTTGCTCTAGCTCATCATCCCTTTTGTCTGACCGTGAGCGCTCAGCCACCAGTGACGTCATGCATAGTTTGCAAAGAGTGATGACGTCGCATCACTTTTTCTTATAATTTTAGCAATTTTTTTACAATCTTCCGGTGCACAAGAGCAGCTAAAATTTGATATACACTGACTACTTGAGGTCCTAAATAAATGGTAAAATTTCCAAGGAGGTTTTAACCTGACGAACCTAACCATTTCCTTGTAAGCAGTATAAAAGTTTGAAGATTAGCGCTATAGTGTGTACTTCGAGACTGGAAGTCTAAATTAATTTTTTTTTGTAGTCTTGATGGGGCTTCTGTAAAATAGGGAACCCGATTTTTTCTCTTAGTTTAAGACTGTCAAGTTTTATATTTTCAGGAAAGATTGGATTTTTTATATTCGGCGCACCCGAATATAAAACAGATGCTCTAACGGGAGATATCAACTCCCGAGTAATTGATTAACATTCTAATATGAAATGATTTGAAAATAATAAGAATCAATTTTTTTTAGAATAACCTATTGAAACCATTAAAATTCCTAAGTAGCTTTCTCCTTCTCAGCAATATCAAGAGAAAAAGTAGTAAGGCTACCTACATTCTTTACCTAAAACACTGCTATTACCCATGTGAAAATATTAAAGGATAATCACGAAGTATTGATACAAGATCACATAAATATATCGAATTATCGGATTTTTTAAAAATACGCTAACTAAAATTTGAAGTTTTTACATTTATACCGAAATTAGCTTAAGAAAAGATTTTTTTTTTCCAGAATCATGTTTATACTCTAGTATGAAAGAACACTACCGGTATCAGGATTTGTAGGATAAAGTTTGTTAAAGATTGAAAAAATTAAGTTTTGATTACTAATGTTTAATTGTTTAAAAACGAGATTTATTGTTAAAATAATTAATAAAAGTTCGAATAAAGTCAATTTTTTGGAATTTATTTTCAGATAGAAAATAGATCAGAGTGAAGTAAAGAAGCTAAAATAAAATCTTTGGAAAGTCTTGAGGTTATCATATCCCATTTACTGGATTGCTCGATATAAATTATATGTTCAGCTAATATAACTACTATTAATCTTACAAAGTTGGTTTATTAGGTAAATTTCATTTTGACAAATGATTTCTTTGGGCTCAATTTCTTTGTTTGCGTTTTATTTTTGAACGAAGCCAAAACCAAATTTGTTCGATAATTTGAAAGAGTTTAAGGGCATTAAATCCTAAATTTAAGCTGAAAATGCCTAATATATCTAATAGTAATGAAGGCAAAGTGCGTTCTTGATATTCTCTCACTTCTAAAACCTTGTTTGTTTTAAAGTAAAATCTCACAGATACATGACCAGATTTAACTTTCATTTCTTTTTGAAAGATTGTGTAAATCGTTTCTGTGCATTTTCTTGAACATCCACACTGTTCTCTTGACGTGTAAGAAAGAATTTGCATACTAACTTTCATAGCTTCATCAAATTGTTCTTCATTATAGCACAAAGTCAAGTTGGTATCTGATAAAACTGGTATCCTAAAAAAAAAAAAAAATTAAATTGCAATACTCAATAAACGATATCCTTACTATTGTGATATAAATACAAAATGTATAAGAAAAAATATTTTATTTAAAAAAAACTACATTTAAACATTCATAATGAACTGAGAGATAATGTTCACTGTACTGATTTTTACTTTTTCATTTTTAATTTTTTTTAAATTAATCCATTTAAGTAGAAAGTATCCAGTAATTATTGATGATTATTCCAATAAAACACGATCAACTTATTACACCAAACAATTACAAATTTCTTCATAAGAAAATCATGATTAGTTAACTTTATTCATCATTATCTATATTTCTAAGTCGAAGTTTTGGTACAAAGTGGTATCATCTTTACTCATCACTATTCCTTTCTAAATTGTTAAATTTAAAGTCAAATGAAAGTCAAAATATGAATATAAAGTCAAAATATTATAAAAGATTATTGAAATATCATTAATATAATCTACAAATATTTACTTGAAAAAAATTTTCCTTCATGTAAAGAAAATAAATAATTTTATTATGGAAAATATATAAAGTAGTACTTTACCAAATCTTGACCAATTCTACATTATATATAAAATAACAAGAGCTCGAAAATTTGAAACTTGAAAATTCCGAAGAAACCATCTCAGTAAAATCTCAGTTCATATTTTTAAATTGAACAAGTTGTAAAAATGATTGAATATAAAAGACTTTTACCAATAATTTTTAGATATCTACTAGGTTTCCTTATCAAAGTTATTAACATCTTAATATTAAAACATTGAATGTTTGGTGCATTATAAAAATTTCACATGTTTGGTTCTAAAATAATAAAAGTCACGGGCTAATTTTTTAGATGTGCAAAAACAACTTAGCAAATAGTTACATTTTAAAACTATTGCATTTCCACATTTTGACCAATAGAAAAATTCCATTAGATTGATAATGAAGTCCTAATTTCATGACCTAAGTTCAGTTCTATACACTTAAGGTAGATAAAAGGTGATAAGGGCTTAATAGGTGAATTATTATAAAAGCATTAAAAAGGCTTTGGTAAGAACTATCTTTGTAGGTATCTTATATCAAAATAAGTTTCTCTTATTAAACAACAAAATTGGTAAGCTCCATTTTGGACACTCAGCTGAAACATGAAAGCGAAAAAAGTTTTTGTTATATGTACATTTTGAATATTCATAGAAACAATTACATTTTTTGAAAAGAATTTCAAAATTAAAATATTAAAGATATCAAATATTCAAAGATATTTCTGTGTTTGTGTTAAATTAGTTGTGTGACTTACCTTTACGTACAAACTATGATACATTTCCTACTGAAAAAAATTTAAGTTGAAAATGCCGATGTGTTGCCTTGACAACAGTGAGTAACAACTTGCTCAGTCAACAAAGAAGCTTACTTCACGCGTGTGACTGTTAAAAGAATAGTGCCATTAGTTAGTCAAGTGAATTGTTGTGCTTACGACGATATGTGCTGTGTGCAATAATTTTTATGATGGCCGTTCGTTCTTTTCATGATGTGTTCATGTGAGTTCGTTAATTTTTGTGATGAACACTGAATTATCGAAATAAGTGAATATACCTCGATGACTTGTGCTTAATTACTAGAAAAATAATGTTTCTAGTTAGTCTATCGGAAATACTAGTGTATGATAAATGTATTTTCAAGGAAAGTTCGATACATCGAATCAGTGTTCTATAGTATAGGGCAAGACGCCATTTTGTTTTGTGCTTCAATAACCCAAAAAGGTGCTAATCCTAGCGCAGATGATTCTACTTGTTCGAGTGAGAGTACATAACTTTCATTAATGTGTATATATGTAGACTCTCTAATGTTGTTACACTTTTTACTTTAACTCGATAACTTAACTCTTATTGGATGTAAAGTTGACTCTGAATAATTTACAGACTAAAATAAACAGTTAAACATATGGTTTAATTCCTTAAGCAATTAATGTATCAATACTAGGATATCTTCTACAATTTTCAGTGACTTAATGCATTCAATTCTTAATCAGCATAACAGTTTCTGCTCTTCACTAAATATTTGACATTCTTAAAAGTGTTCCTTAACATTTAGTTGAAATTAGTGGAAAAATGGTTTTCACCCTGTATGAAAATATCTTTTGTCATGCATGTAAATCTCGTATCGAATTTGTGTTCCTAACACTAAATTCTTAATCTTTGAATAAAAAAGTTCGCTTGTATTTACTTGTATCTTTGTCTCTACTTATATCCTTGTCTTATCTTCAGTGTAATTGGCCTCTATTACTATTTCATCTGTACGTCAATGAATGTGTGTAGGAAAAATAAAGGAAAAGTCAACTTACAGTTCTTTCCGCCGCAATCTTCCTAGAGCTGCTTTATGTACTGAATATGAATTCTTTCATTCAAATACATGGTCATTAACATTCATGGATAATCCCGGAATGGAAGATTTCTTCTTGCCTTTGTCTGGTAACCTTGGCAATGATGAAATATATATATAGGCATTCAATTTCGTATTTAATTCCTTTAGCTTCTCGCTATACGAAATTGTAACTTTAATACATGATTCAATGTGTCCTTATTGAATCAAATTGCTTTAGAAAAACTACCTGAGTTTTCCTATAATCATTACACTTTAGATAGTTTCATGGCTAAGACTTTTTCGTTTCCAATCCTTATCAATGGAAGTTAGCAAATCATAAAATAAACACAAGGGACAACGCTTCATTATTTGCAACAAATATAAACAATGCCGTCCTGCTTCATACGATATGTTATGCCATTTATATCATAGGGAGTGTTTAATCGCATTCATTCACAAGTTTTGAATGCTATAGTACAACACTACTAGACAACTGTAAGTCCTCACGAGTGCAGTAATGAACGTAGAAGCAAGACTCTATGAGTATGTTATTTCATTTCCCTATCGACAAGCCGATTCTGACAGATTCCCGAAGGGAATGGAACTTTACCTACTAGGGTCATTTATGCATCACAGTCGATGATTAATTTAACAAGTGGAAGAAGATAATTTCCCGTTAAATTAGTAAAGCTTAAAAGTCGAATCGTTGAACATTGGTGTTAATGTTTTAAGTGTGACTTTCCGTGTCAACTTTAGAGTGTTGAAGTGAAGATAAAACACCCGATGATATAACTTTAATGATTGTTCATATTCATTGATAAAGGAAAGAACATATATTGATTAGTGCAAATCTGTAATAGGCCTATTACATTACAAATTTAGATTAACTTATTAAATGTTTTTATTTACACCGTTATTTTGTTTTCTTTCTTATTAAACCTTATTATTCTGCAGGGAAAAAGAAATTAGAAATTCTTTTTATCCGTAAATTCTTTTATTATTTTCACACAATTTCACTTTATTTGAGTATCACGAATGTAATTTACATTATTTTGATGGTATGGATCAACTTTTTCATTTGAAAAATTGCATATGAACAATTCCTAAATATGAAATGTTGCCGTTTACCGTTCAAATCGCAGTTACTGTTCAGTTTTGTTTACGAGAGCCTTCAACGCTTTTGCGCATGAGTAAGGTCTCCTTTGATTTCTTCAAAATTGGGGCGAGGATAAGCAAAGAGGGGATGTTTGCTTTTTATTAGTGTTAGTTTACTAGTAGCAGCGTTCTATTTGCGCTTTTCGGGAAAGAATTATGAAAAGAATCAACACTACTGCAAAAATGCTTCTCCGTTTTTTTTTCTTAAAAGCGAAAATGTCCAAAAGAATTTCATAGGAAAGTGTCCATCTCAGCGTATCAACCCTTTGCGGAGTAAAATCGTCCGGCAGTTGTGGTTCTCGCTTTCAAAAACGCACAGTAATTTCATTATAAAATCCATCAAAAATAACGTTATAACTTCTGCGATACATAAATTTACAAATCCAACATGTAAAATATGAAAAAGAAACCTGTCGTCTTCAAAATGAACTTTTGCATTCATTTTCTAATGTAAATTCAACATAAAAACATGACAACTTCATTTAAAATAAAGTTATAAAGTTCGTTAAATAATGATTAAGAATCTTTATTTGAATTATGACGAAAGCATTTATTTTGTGAGATTGAGATAATATCTCAAAATACTTGATACAAACGGATATTTTGTAAACTATAGATAATTCAAAAAAAAATATGATAAATTGAAATCCTTGAGTCAGTTAGCTGGAGTTAGTTGTTTTCCAGTTACTCTACAATAATTGCAATACAGATAGTGTGCAAATTAAAACATTATCCCCTTATAATCCGGGCTCTAAGTACGGTGTGTAGGAAAGTTTGCATTGGGAAAATTTTTCTTCTTAGGAATGTTTTTCACTTGCTTGTCAAGTCGGCACCCAGTAAGGTTTCTGTCAATGACGTCATCAAAATCGAGTCTGTTTTGCAAGGCAAAAATTATATAAGAGTAGTAAAGGGGATGCTTATGTTGGGAAAAACTATGTTGGGAGATTGATAGATAGTCATTCCTGAAGGAGGTTTGCATTGAGCCTTACATAACAGAACTAAAAAAGTTACTGAAATTCCAGTAAAGGGTTTATGAGGCATGGGAGAAAGCAGTAGATCACTTATATCTGGACAGTAATGTAGACAAGCTGCTTGCAGAGTTTAAGGAGTTTATTAATCTGGAAACGCAAACGTCAGAACAGTTTTTGTATTGGCATAAGTTCCTAAGATTCCTCCAGCTTCTCAAGAACTCGAACTTTGGAAATTTATTCTTAGACATTGTATAGAAAAGCTACAGCCCATATTTGCTGTGTTTGATTGTATCAGTTATCAGTCTTCTTCATACTTAGAAGACCTGAGGAGGTTGTCTGATACAGCTCCAGAGGTTCACGAAGTCTTCAGGAAAGGTGGGCATATTCTGAAATTTCTTGACCATCCTTTTATAGGAGTTGCTGCAGACATGGCATTAGAACAGACAATCGATCTCAAAAATGTTCTTCGGATATAATTGGAAGAACAAAACAAAAAGATTTTGCAGCAGAATGGTAGATAGATATCATGAGACGCTCATGATGAGTTAAGAGAGATAACAGATTCTATTGACTTAGTTGAGTTTAAATGTCTACCTTGACTTATCTAAACAGAAAACTCAGAGAAATGAAGAAAAGATAAGATCAATCTTCGAATTTGTTATGCGAATTGGGAACCCATTTGACTTGCAACCCAATCCAGTACATAATCTAGTTATAAATGCAGTTGTTTCAGAGGATGCAAAGGAAAAGATTTTAAACATATTTGAAATAGGAATCGATCTTTACATTGCACTGCGCAAAAGAAGATATGAATTTACAAACAGCAAGAATCTCAAATACTATCCGCAAGGCAATGTTATCCGAGTTTTACAGCAGCAATGACAAAACACTGGATCTACTTCATTAAAATCTAACAAAAAGAAATCAAACACATCCGCTTACCTAATGATACAAATTGGTCAATCTCGGGAGTATGATATGCAGGAACTATTCCAATACAACCAATCTGACAACATTATTTGATCAATAAAGGTTATTAACTAAAAATAAAGCAACTAACAAATAACACAATTATCAACTGAACGACTGGAAACGGAATAAACTTTAATGTTTTTTATACTTTGAGAAATTAAAAAACTAAAAGATATCGACTATTTGCAAAAATAAAGACTTAGAAAGAAAATAAAAATTACTCGTTATAATATGCCACAAAACGAATGACTTTAAAAGGAAATGTAAAGAATCTTACTTTCTTCTTCTCTTCGATTTTGGACAGCTAAGGCCCACGTAAAATAGCTAGTGATGACTTCTTCTTCGCCTCTCTCCTCTTCCTCTTACTCCAGTATTCTCGCATTCTTTCTTCCTGTTTTTTCCTTCTTTCCTCCCTCCACATTCCACCTCTCAACATTTCTGTAAATCTCTTCATTGCTCCTGATTTTCGAAATTCCTCATTATATCTGGAGCCCAAGATCTTTCGTATTATTTTTCTTTCTTTTCCAGTTCATTCATTTGTCTTATCACATTCATTGTCATACATTCTGATGCAGCAAGATCCGGTACGATTACTGTGTTATAATACCTAATCTTAGCCTTTATTGATACAGATTTTGCATTATATATGTTTTTTGTTAGATGAAATGAACTTCAATCTTTTTTTCTTGCCGCGTTTGCCTCTCCATCCAATGCGCTTTGTTGTATCCATACGCCTAGATATTTAAACCTGGAAACTTTATTCATCTTTCCATACATTGTCACCAATGATTTAGGAGATTCTTTGATGTTTGTTATATATTATGTTGTTATATATTTTGTTTGTTATATATTTGTATATATATATATATGTACAAATATATGTTTGTTATATATTTTTAGAATGATATTTGTCTGCCTGTCTTCTCCGTTGTCTCTTTAAATGCGTGTATTAGTTTCATCGAGTCATCATAGGTCTCCGCCAGTATTGCCAGATCATCTGCAAATGCCAGGCAATCATACTGCAGGTTGTCCCTTTTTCTTCCCACTCTTATCCCTGGTATTTTTCCCTACTTTATTCTTCTTCTCCATTCTCTTACACCTTTTCTTATAACCATTTCATTTCTTATAACCTTTTCTTATATCCTTTTATTTCTTATAACATTTTTCTTATAACCTTGGTACAATTAAACAGTAGGAGAGATAGTCCATCTCCTTGACTTACACCCGATGTGATCTGATAGATCTCCCATGAATTTTACTTTCGACTTTGTGTCTGTTAATTTTAATGTGACTGTTAGGCCCAACACAAGACTAAACAAAAGAATGCACAAGACTAAACAAGACTTTGTTTAGTCTTGTGTTGGGCCTAACAGTCATTTTAAGTTGAATTGACGGCACGTTAAACCCAATTTTTTAGCTTTTTTAGCTTTGTGTCTGTTAATGTTTGTAGTTTAATTAGTGCAGTAGTTTTTTTACCTAAACCAAATTCTTCTAAAATTCAATGAATGTTCTCCTGTCTATTGAATTATATGCTTTCTTAAAATCACCAAACGTCACAAATATATCTTATGCTCTAAATCTTCTGTATTTGATTATCCTTTTAAGGTGTTCTAAGCACGATCTGCCCCATCTAAAACCTCTCTGGTATTCTCCAAGCTAACTGGTCCAATTGGCTATCCAGTCTAATTTTTAGAGCTTTGGATAAAATCTTATATATATTCTTGATATATCTTTCTCGGTATTCTTGATATTTCATATCTAACATTTCTCAAATTCCTCCAATTTATCAGCGTTTATAAGTGTATATGTTTTGTTAGAACATCTTAATGTTACTATTGCCAAACGTTCACTCGTATAGTACAAATCGGTAACCGAGTTCAGTAACTTATTATTCAACGCAAATCCATTTCCAAGGTGAGGTATTCCTCCTCTCATTGTATTTTTTCCATTCTTACCCTTAAAAAAACTTGTAAAAATATAGAATCTTTTTTTATTACAACTGATTCTACATGTTATAATGAAAACCACTATTCCTCAGTATGATACTTCTTTATTCTTTTAATTTCATTGTTATGATGTAAATATCAATATATAAATATTATTTTATAATGTAAATGTCAGCTTCATTATTCAATCTGCAATTTTTTATTTTCAATATTTGTTTTTCTAAATTCAATTGTGTTATAATTATATAAATTTTGCCTATTTTTCTAGTTCCTGCACCCTCACTTTGTAACATATCTGAGCGTCCTGAGAGCTATTTACTATGGTCCCTGTCTCAAGAACGAATACGTCTAAAGCTCTCAGAAGCTCATGATAACTCTGGCTTTTTAATTTGGAATTTTATGTATTCATTTTTCTTGATATAGAAGCGCAGGTTGCTTAGAAAATACTTGTGTTTTAATGATTATAAATTATTTTATCCGCAAATGTGTAGTGGCCTAAAATTTTACTTCTGAATATAATTTTAAAAATGATTATCTTTTATTATAATTCTTAAATTTCTCCTGAAGAGGCTCAAAGTTCCGAAGGAAATATTGTTATGCAACAATTGGAGCTAAAATATGTTCTGCACAGTAGTGCTACATATGCACTCGGTGACAACAATAGAAACTATATAAATAGTATTGTTCAACAACTGCTGCTAAAATATTGTTGTGCATAATAGTGACAGGGTTTTCGGGTTAGATATAGATTTGGTAATGAGCAGATGAATTTTACGAAATAGGAAAGGTTTGAAGTGATTAGGTTATGACGTTACAAAATTCAAGTAACCTGGATCTAGGCTTGTACACTGGGAGGACGGTGAATGGATGGACAAGCATGGTTCAAGGATCTACGAGGTTTTCAGGATAGATATATTTTTGTATTGAGATCAGATCTTTTGAGTCGTTGTTGTTTTTGTTTTTTTTTGTACCAACCGGGAAAGTTCCAAGTGATCTTGCAATTGCAATTTCTTTATCATCCACATTAGGACATTTGTTTTTTGTAACCCGAGCGAAGGTCGGGTCATTTTGCTAATATCATATATAATACAAAACAACGATTTGATGCTTACTGCTAAGAATTAAGTAGAATTTAAAATTTATGATTAAAATTATAGATTTATAACAATTAAAAACAATAGAATGTTTGATAATTGTACCTACTTGCATTTTATGTTCCTGTAAAGATTTTGTTTAATACATTTAGTCAAACACTGATTAGCCTCCTTGGAATTACTGCATTTTCTAGTGATTTGGTTTAGATTAATTTTCTTAAAAATAGAAAAAGATGAAATTAAAAGTTAAATTAAAAAAAAATAAGCATTTTTTTTTCTTTCGAATGCTTTTTTTAAAAAAAAAAACAGTCTAATTTAACCAAGAGTTTGAACAGTATCAGTTTAGAAATGCAATAACGAGAAAAGCAAAAAATATATCTTAACTGAGTAAAATTAAGGTTTTCAATGTTATTTCTGTTGAAAGATATTTTACACTAAATGAAATTCTTAGGATTGATATTTCAAATACGTTAACGCCTTTAAGAAATAGTAAAAGTTTTACCTGGAAATTTTGTTACTACATGACTGTTGGAAATATAAAATTATTCTATTAATAGGCAAAAGTTGTACGGTCTTTGTAAATTTGTAAATTTGTAGTTTTATAAATTTGTAATTTGAAATAACCAATCACAGTGCAGCGTTGGAACACGTCAGGCATGACGTCACGCCCATGTTTAAAGATGGCATCTCTAATATTCGTCTCACTTCACGGCCACGGATCGCGATTACATAATTACTATCAGCGTATTGAAATTTTCTTTCCCACATTAATGAAATTTACAATGAAATGTATGAAGTCCATGCGTCAAAATTTATCAGAGAGTTTGTAAAACCTCGGTTTTTACATAATTTCGGCTGTGGAGTCAATCGCTCAATAATTAACAAGTAGGAGACAATGACGTTGCACGAGCCGTCATTGTTGTCCAGACAGGATTATTGCTATTGGCTGTTGGACATTCATTATTATTATTGTTATTATTGAAACTGGTAAATCAATCTTTTCTTTTATTTTAAAAAAATTTGGCCTAGTCATTCAAATTATATGTGGGCTGTTGTGGAAGTCATGGCTTTTAAAAAATTCGCTTAGAACATCTTTTTCAATCTTGTGTTTTTCAAAAATTTCAGGGTATTTCAAAAATGTGGCATTTGTTTTACTTCCGTTAATACTACCTCAATTTCTACGAACCTATTTTTTAGGGCAGCAGGTTGCCATTATGTTTCAGAATGAGAAACCGCAGTGCTGGCTACTACGAAACTGGTAAATCATTTTTTTTTTTATTTTAACAATATTATAATATTATTTTAACAAATAAGCCGATATTCAAATTACATATGGGCTTATGTGGAAATCATGGCTTCTAAAAAAAATTAGCTCAGAACATACAGTCGAACCTCCATATATCGAACTTCCACATATCGAAATTTTCTATATATCGAACTCTTAGCAAATCTCCATGTTCATTACATAGAAAACTGTTTCTATATATCGAAAAAATCTCTATATATCGAAATTTGTTTTCAAGACTTATTGGGATAAAAGTGTAGATAAAGTTGAATTGCTGATGAATGTAGATAGCGGAATGCGCAAAAAAGACATTTCACCTAAATTTGGTATTCCTGACTATTATAAAAAGTCGGAATGCCGTTGTTGATTATCCTATAGACGAAGACATACTGAGTTCGTTTCATGAAACTGAAAAAGAAATCAAAGAACCAGAGGAAGTAAATCAATATGAAAACATTTCCAAGCCATCGAAAAAAGAAATGCGAGAAGCGTTTGAAACAATACGTCATGGACTTCAATTCGCGGAAAATGTTCCTGATGAAGTTTTTAGTGGACTGAATAAAAGCTAACATTTCTTTGATGAACTTTCGGCAAAACTGGCTGTTCAGCAAGATATTCGAAGTTTTTTTAACAAAAATGTAATTGTGATCATTGTAACCACTGTCTGGATTATTGTTTTTTTTAAAGGTATGTAGTACTCAATAAATCTTTCATATTAATTCATTTTTTAATTACCCGTATTAATTTTCATTTAATGTGATTCGTGTATAAATTAGAAATTGAGTTTCGTATATGAAAATTAGCTTTAATTTTAATGTTTTAGGAGTAATTATGATAAAATTCTGTATATCGAAATTTCTATATATCGAATTTTTTTCCGGCAATTTGCTACTTCGATATATGCAGGTTCGACTGTATTTCAAAAATATGGAATTTGTTTTACTTCCGTGAATATTTCACGGGTCGAAACTAGTATCTCTATCTATCTAGCACTGAGCTGCGGTAGTTACAGTTTTCTTTATAAAAGAAGCTACATTTAATGTTAAATATCGCTTGTTCTCTTCAATTGCGAGGTTCGCCTTGCAGCTAGTTGCTTGTATCGACTGCACGACACCCCTTACTTCTTAAAAATAAAGATTATAGACATAATTAAATAGAAATAATTGAAAACGTTCCAAACTATTCCCCATGCTTGGCTATGCAAAGTTTGTCCTTTCTTGGTCACGCTTATGCGATCACAAAACTACGCCATCTTGGACTGACTGCTTGAAGTTCAAGTTAACGACGTCATCACTGATGACCAGACAAAATCGATTGCTACATAGTAACAATATAAGGCGAACGCTTTTTTTTTTTGAAAAATACTATAGTTATGGTATTTACTGTAGAAATCATCTTCAAAACATCCCCCTAATGGGCGATTTTCTTTTCATTTTATTTCTGTGCCTTAAATGTACGCTTCTGAAATGTTCTAGGGCGGTAAAGTTGTTAGACTGCCCTACCGACTTCTAGTCCTCCTTAAATTAGTAATCACATTAGACATTTTCTCCTTCACTGTCTTTCAGGTTTTCATGATGATTTTACTTTAATCTAATTAAAATAGATAATTCTTTCTTATTGATACTAATTGTGCAACGACGATCATGATTTTTTGATAATCATTTACAATATTTGAATTAATTCTTTAATAAATTATAGGTTTTGATCATTGTTTTATTTACTTCAGAAACGTATAGTCATATAATATTTCTAATATGATGAAATTGCATTTAAAAGCAAGCTACAAAGATTTATGGATAGGAAGAAAGTGAGTCCACAAAGAGGGGAAGAAAATCGTTGTTTAAATTTTCTTTTAAGGTTGAGTTAAACGAAGTGAACCATCTTCTGAACATATCATTTATTTTTTTACCTAATTATTTTTTTATCTAACTATTGGTATAAGAACTGTTTTTATCACTTCAGTGGTATAGTGAGCTAGAAAATCGGATGCTTTTTAACAATTTTTAGATATTTTGTAAAGAATTCCAGAATTATTCTTAAAGGATTTTTCTAGATCATCCTACTTTTCCTTTAACTCTTAGAATGCTTGGCGTAAAATGATTTTAAAGAATAGGGTTAAATTGGGTAGTGGATTAAATTTATCTTTAAATTTGACGAACTAGAAATATTTGCACTTGTTTTCCATTGGCATTTATTTGCAATATTGTTATCATTAACTTTCTATAATAAATATTCTATTTTATTCACTTTTCTTTATTAAAATTATCACCGATTAATTTCTTACCCTTATTCTTACATTATTCTATACTCTAACCTTATTCTACATAAGTTGAGAGATAAAATATTAAAATGAATATTATGTATATAGCAAGAATGTTTTTTTTTTTTCCTCAAATGTTTTATATACCAGGTGTTCAAGAAATTATGTGAAGTGCTTCAACGCCCATAAGTTGATAATTATTAGGCGTATCGATCTAAACTTTGGATTGTAGGCTTATGGGTCACGGGAAGTGCAATCAAGAGAAAAAAGCTTCTAGCTCACATAGCTTGTGGTGCTGCTGTCTATTATGCAAGCGGAGATCTCTTTGAAAAGGCTAGAACACGATTACTGTTCAACAAAAGCATAGCAATGCTGTTAATACTTGTTGACCGCGCTTTACTCGTAAAGTTTATTATCAATTAGTTTCGAATGCCATTCGGTGAATATAGGCGTATCAGAGACATCGGAAGGGATCGTGGACCACTATTGATAAAAAATTTACGTGATGTGACAGTGATTCGCCACGCATCATTGTTGTGGAACCAAGTGTTTCCATTCGTGCAGCTACATGGTGTCTTGAACACAGTAATCTTTTTTGCAAGATGGAGGTATACCGCAAACATCACATGTTGCTAGGAATGCGATTCCAGAGTGCATTCCTAATGATCGTGTAATAAACAAGCATTAACCTGATGCTTGGCCTGCACGATCACTGACATCAATCCATGTGACTTTTGGCTCTGGAGTTACCTAAGGATATGGTCTATTGAGGTTGGGTGCACACGCTACAGGACTTGAAAACGACGCGCCGTAAAGACGTGAATGTGGGCGTCTGTATGATGAATTGCTCCGACATGTTATACAGCATTTGCATTGAATGCAAATGGTCTCCGAGGATTGAGGACACATTCAAATCTTCTCTAATCAGCAGTTCTTTTCCACAATTCTGAATTCGAACGAGCAAAGAAAACCAGAACATCAGCAGAACTACATCTTTGAAGCACCACATGCCTCCTTCCCCCACCATGTGGTGAATATATGAAGTAGAATTCTTTTTTCTCATGATGACACTTCCCATGATCCATAATCAAACAATACAAATATTAGACTCATCCAAATTAGTTGACGCTTGAAACACCTCACGTTATTTCTTGGACCCCTGGTATTTTATTTTTTATATAAAAATATTATACCGGATGTTATAGGATTATGGTACACCTCAAATAGTTTTTTATATATCATTACTTTAGTGCAATTTGGCATAGTGATCATATATAAAAGAATACGGAAAACAATGTTTTCCCTTTTGAAATATCAATTCCGGTTAAACAGGAAATGACATCATCTTCGTATCCTTAAGTAGAACACTATTCTTAAGTTCTACTCGAAATTTGGAATTCAACAATGTATCACTTGCACACATTTCGTTCGAATGTTTTGTGTATGAGGAATATGAAGAAACAAATGTGGCTATCAATTGCTGTACTTTAATGCATGAAAATAAAAGAATTACAACAGATATTCATTGTAATGATAGCTACAAACTTAGATAAGAATTAGATTGGCTCATCTAAGTTCCTCAAAGGGTCCATCACGATCGTCCCTGCATAATTGGGCTCATTCAATTATTTTCCCCATGACATTATTCAACTGTTGAAGAGTTTTACTGGCTATCGTTAGTCTTAATCTATTCTGTAGACCAGCTAATGTTGTAGGTGGTCTCGAATAAACAATGTTTTTCAGTTGAGGAAAGATGAAAAAGTCTAATTCCGGCAGGTCTGGAAATCTAGATGGCCAAGGTATTGCTCCATTGGTTCCAATCTAGTGATCGCTAAATCTATTCAGTAAATACTGGGTAATTCTGGAATTGTGGGGCGGTGCTCAATCATGTTGGTAACACATCTATTGTCTTTCATTCAACGCCAATATTATTCATCTAATGCCTCTTCTATTGCATTTTGCTGGAAACCAAGATAATTATCGTTTCCCATTCAATTGTTCTTCAAGCTAAATCGGACCTCTTATTCGATTACCCAAAACAGCCATCCAGCAATTGAACCCACACCTTTCTTGAAAATTTCCTTCACGAACCACCCTTGGATTCTGTTGGGTCCAGGAACGAGTGTTGTTTCTATTGAACTTGTCGTTATTTGTAAATCGTGTTTCGTCTTTGTATAAAATGTGGAATAGAAAATTGTTATTATTAGCTTCATTGTCCATCATCCAGTTGCAAAATTGCTGACGTCTGTCGTGGTCATTTTCATACAAGTATTAATGTAACTGATACTTGAAGTAATGGAATCCATGTTTTCGTAAAATTCTCCAGAGGGAATAATGACTTCCAGTTGTGACGCTAGCAATTTCTCTTGTTGATATTGTAGGATTGAGTGTTGTGCAATCCACAATGTTTATTTCCATGTCTTCCGAAAAAATAAAATGTTCTCATGCGTTATTCGGCTCTTAACGCAATTTCTGTTCCACTCTAAGAAAATAGTTTTGAGATAAATGATATCGGTCAGGATGCCTTTCAGCACAGAGCTCAGGCAGCAATTCCATTTCTTCTACACTCCCCAAATATCAATTGCATATCGATTTGCTTATTTGGTAAAGTTTTAACGCTTTACTCTTCTACAACATATTTTTCAAAAACTTTGAAGTAGTCTTCATCAGACCCAACAACGATTAGAAGAAATTCTGAAAAAAAAACAGTTTCTTGTTTAGTTAATAATAATCAAATCCCTGCAAATTTCTCTATGCATAGTTGTTATTTCAAACAAACAATAGTAAAACGCAAGGTTTTTCTGACTTTTCCAGTTTACAGTGTTTTTTCAGTGCACTAATATCAAGGTATTTATAATTTAAGTTCACATTTCGAAAGGCTATAACTGATGATTCTGTTTCGGTAAAAGTAATCCGAAGCAATAGCTTGATATGGATGTTGATGGATTTTGGATCCAGCATGAAAACCTTTGCATCTAGACATTGACGCTATCGAATAGTGGGATTCAACCGGCAAGGCTAACAGAGATGCTCAACGCTGGCCATTAACTGTGCAGGAAACGGGACCCTCAGGATAGAGCACTTCAAAGAAGAAAGGTCCGACGATGAAAGTGAATGTGAAACCATACAAAGCATCGGCCTTTGGTGAATATAGTTGCAACTGTCGCAAGACATTTGGCTAAGCATTGCCCTAATTGTGCAGTTGTGCGTGTTGCATCACCATGCTGATGGAAATGAGCTTTTTCAGTCTGTAAAATGTTCTACGGCCAATTCACAAAATGTTCTACGGTTTCCAGTTCAGTTCGAGAAAGAAAATGCAGGGCAAATATTTCACATGAATTTCTTTCGGGAATCAGTAATTGCTGAATGTTGTAGATGTTCTTGGGATACCATTGCAAAATTTATCGTAGAAGTTTGTGAGCCGCAATTATATTAACAATCGCAAAACATCTCGTGACATCAATGAATAGTAATTGTTTGTATTTTTTTACTGCAGGATGAAGATCATTTTACAAACCAAATCACCTTCAACTTCGAGAAATTTAAAATGATTAAAGAAATGAGCTCAAATTGTGTTGGTTAAAACTGCCAACATTTCTATAATGACTATATTTCAGGATTGTATCGACATTTCTCTATCTTGAGCAGTTATGAATTTTCTTCTTTAATGCATACAGAAAAACATCTCTTTTGATATATAGTTTGAAAGCTAAAAACATTGGAAACTCTTCCAGAAATCATATCTCTTGTAAACTATTGCAGAGGGTTGTTTACATTCTATGGTAACGATTTGCATGGCGCGTTACGACGCAACCAATTGCAGTAGGTATGCAAAATTATGCAAACGTACAGGTAAGTACTTAAAGATTAGTGTGGAGGGGTGCGGATTAGTTTGTTCGGAGAAATGCCGCCGAAAGTGTCACAGTTTTGGGAAGGGTTCGTTACAGCCATTTCCGACGCGAAATTTAGTTATTCCGCAATAATTACGGCATGTAGAAAAAGAGGTTTCACCATTTCGAAGAAAGGAGTTCATAATGTGTTGGCTGGTGTTGGTTTGGCCCGCACAGGACTGATTTTCGGGACTGAAAAGCAATCCAAGGACACCTATGATCGCACAAAGACTATCATTCAGAAAGTCAAGAAAATGGTGACGGGGAACAATCCAGCGACCCAAAGGACCATTGGTGCGAAAATACGAACATCTCTTCGTACCGTAAACAAGATTATCCATAAAGATTTCGGCCTTCAAAAGAGACATAAAAGCAAGGTTCACAAGCTCTTACCAAAGCACATTTCAGAACGTAAAACAAATTGCAGAAAACTGTATGAACGACATCTCGCTGGGGATAAATGGAAGTATGTGGCCATATTAGACGAAGCATATGTTTATCTGTCCGACTGCAATAAACCAAGGATGATTTTCTATCGCCCAGTGGGAGCCAAATCGTTTCCAAATTGATGTAGAGAATGTCGTGAAACTTTTTCGAAGGGATTCATGATCGTTGTGGGTTATTCCTATCAAGGCAAGCTACAGATACGGAGGGTGGCTCAAAATGTAAAGGTGAATTCTGCATACTATCAGGATCACGTACTGACACCAATTTATACACAGGAACTACCTGCTCTTTACGGAAACGACATTTCCAAGGTCCGTCTCCACCAAGACAAGGCGTCCAACCATACGTCCAAATCGACCCAGAATTTTCTGACACGAATGGAACAGCAAACCGGAATCGAGGCTATACCGTTTACCGAGATACAAGTGAAGTCTCTAGACGCATCGTCCATGGATTTTTGCGCATTTAGACTATTAAAACGAGCCTTGGGAAGACGACGTCCTCGTTCATTGGATGGACTCTGGAAATGTTGTCAGCAGGAGTCGCAATGTATAAGTCTTCCCGTTCTTCGCAGTAGTCTCCTGCAATGGAAACTGCGCTGCAGAGCGATAGCAGTATCTCATGGTCATCAAATAGAGCATAATCGTTGGTGGAGAAAGGGAATTTCTGGGAAATAGACCCGAATCCAAATCGTTACCATAGATTGTAAACAACCCTCTGTATTACGATATTTACAGAATAGTATTGTCGAATTCTGGAATATACAAAACTTCGAACTGTAGTGATTTTATATTTATTTGTATACTTGTATTATAATTTTTATCATAGTGTATTCTAGTTATTCCGTTTTTCTGTATTTTAATCTCTATTATTCAATTCCTTTGTAATTATTTGTTGATCTGTTTATTTTTGAATTTTAACGGTTGTGGCATCTTTTAATTCACTTTTATTTAAATCACAACGGTTTAAAAACCCGTTGTGATCACATGGCATTTAAAGCACCCAATCAATTTGTAATCGCCACAACCAATCAAATTCTTTTGTACATAGTCTATAAATACCGATGTTAGCTGTAAATAAACGAACAGATGCAGATCCAACAAGTCTAAGTTTCCTTTACTTATTTACGAACCAGACACCACGAAACACACCACAATTTTGCTGCCGAAACCCCACAATTTGGTGCACGAAACCCGATTGCTGTATCGAACTCACCCAGTCTCGAGCCCCGCCTCGGAACCCGAGTTAGCTGCTTCGAAGCTAACATCATCGAGCCCCGCTTCGGGAACCGCCTTAGCCCTGATGGACCCCACAATCCAAGCCATGACGTTACCGGTCCGGAAGTAGAGTTCACGCCGTTGAGGCCCGCCCAACTACGGACCACGATGTAGCTGACACCAACGATGCCGACATCAACGATGCCGACACCAACCCGGCATCGCACCGCTCGGAACCCGCCGCAGCCAATGATGCTGCCGTCCCGAAGAAAGCTTCTTGCCGTCTACAGCAATCCCGCTATGGCCACAACAACTATTCACAATCTCCAGCCGTCCAGAAGCAAGATTGATGTCGCTATCTATCCCGCCAAACCCGACTTCAGCTGCGCCGAAGTTATCACCGTTGCTGCCGAATCTCTTGTTTCCAACGGCCGAAGAGAGAGGCAGATCTACCGGCCGCCCGTCGATCCAGAATTAACCGCCGCCCATTTCAACAGACGAAAGAGTTTTCCCGCCGCAGAATTACGCTGTTTTGGGGCCTATTCAACGCTCAAAGCCTACGAATTGGTGTTCAACCATGAAGAACATGCCTAGCCGACTCTCCGAACCTTACCGTTAAAAATTGCCGCATCCGATCTAAGATTTTCCGTTGGGAGACGCCATTTTCGTAATCTCTGAGCCATTGTGTAGTCTCAAAACCAGCGCCAAATACTCTCGACCGCCGATCCATTCATCCCGTACTCACATAAGTGAAAGGCCATTTTTTTTTTTAATTTTAGTGAACATTTCAGAACAATAGAACTTAAGTAAAATTTGTGTAATTTAGTGAACATTTCAGAACAGTTGAACTTCAGAAAAGTTTTTGTAATTTTTAATCTAAAAATGATTTCTGAATTTTTGCTTTAAAAATACCCGGATCAAAAATGGTGTAGCAATGTAAATAGTCCGTTTTGTAAATAGTTGTTCCTGTAAATAGTTGTAAATAATTTTATTTTCATGAAGCTCAGTTTGTATTTATTCTTTTGGCCATATCTTGTTTTTATTTTTCGAGGACGAAAAATCTGGGAAGGGAGATAATTGTAGTGATTTTATATTTATTTGTATACTTGTATCCTAATTTTTATCATAGTGTATTCTAGTTATTCCGTTTTCTGTATTTTAATCTCTATTATTCAATTCCTTTGTAATTATCTGTTGATCTGTTTATTTTTGAATTTTAACGGTTGTGGCATCTTATAATTAACTTTTATTTAAATCACAACGGTTTAAAAACCCGTTGTGATCATATGGCATTTAAAGCACCCAATCAATTTGTAATCGCCACAACCAATCAAATCCTTTTGTACATAGTCTATAAATACCGATGTTAGCTGTAAATAAACGAACAGATGCAGATCCAACAAGTCTAAGTTTCCTTTACTTAACCACGAACCAGACACCACGAAACACACCACAATTTTGCTGCCGAAACCCCACAATATTTGTAAGGAAATAAAATTTTGTTGTTATGTGGTTATGTGTATGTTTCCATTACAAATTAATTTTTCATTACCAAAACATTGTGCTAGCAGAGATTAATTTAATGCTATTTCAATTCAAAATTTGTATTTTGATATGTTTTAACATCATTTTGATTTTTTTTTGATGATTTGTTTATTTCTCCTTTATGTTTATTTGCCTTTATGTTTATGTTTATTTTTATTTTGAGATCATAGCTCAGTATCTCTTCAATTAATTCAAGAGATGACAACTATAACTTACAAACAGTTCGTTTTGGATTCGTGATACAAAAATTCCAACTACAGCTTGGTGAATACTTAACTTTCTGCGTTTTGATGCTAATTTTTTCCTGTTATGTATATTATGCTGGTTTAATTTTGTTATTATGTGTATGTTTGCTTTACAAATTAATCTTTCGTAAGCTAAACATTGTGTTTCCGGGGATTATTTATTGCTATTTTTATTCTTAATTTGTATTTTTATGTTTTTAAACATTTTGATGTTGATGTTTTTTTTTTTTGATGTTTTGTTTATTTATCCGTATTTTATTTTGAGTCGACTCATACCTTTATATCACATAAATTTATCCAAGAGATGACATTTATAACTTACAAAAGAGTTGCTCTTGGATAGCCGGGTACGAAAATTACGAAAACAGCTTAGTGAAAATTTAATTTGTGCGTTTATGTACTATTTTTTTCTTGTTATTCATGAAATACACGTTTAATTTTCTTATAATGTTTATGTTTGGTTTATAAATTAATCCTCACAAACTAAGCATTGTGCTAGCGGGGATTAATATATAGCTATTTTAAAAATTAATTTGTATTTTGAGCGATTTTTAACATCAATTTGAGTTTGAAGTTTTGTTTTTTTTATGTTTTGTTTAGTTGTCCTTTCTTTATGTTTCTCTTGAGTCCAAAGAGCTCATACCTCAGTATCTCTTGAATTAATCGAAGAAATGACATTTATAACCAACAAAGACTTGGTCTTTGATTTCCGGTATGAAAATTCCAAAAACATCTTAGTGAACATTTATTTTGTGCCTTTTATGCTAATTTTTTCTTGTGATTTGTAATACGCACGTTCAATTTTGGTATTATGTGAATTTACAAATTACTCTTTACAAATTATTCTTTCATAAGGTAAGCATTGTGCTATCGGGGATTAATTTATTGCTATTTTTAATATTATATTCTATTTTTATATTTTTCAATATCATTTCGATGTTGTTTTGTTTTTTTATGTTTTGTTTATTTGTCCTTTGTTTATGTTGCTTTCGATTCTATCTGTTGAATTAATGCAAGAGATGACATCTATAACCAATAAAAAGCTTGTCTATGATTCCCAAGTAGGAATATTCCAAAAACAGCTTAGTGAATATTTAATTTTGTGCATTTTTATGCTAATGTTTTCACGTTATCTATATTAAGCAGATTTAATTTTGTTATTATGTGTATGTTTGCTTTATAAATTAAACTTTGATAAGCTATGCATTGTGCTAGCGGGGATTAATTCATTGGTAATCTAATTTTTAATTTGTATTTTGATGTGTTTTAACATCATTTTGATTTTTTTGTTTATTTGGCCTTTGTTATATTGTGTTTGATTCCA
>JAFIDM010020954.1:61790-77468 GCA_023159025.1 Thereuonema tuberculata
CTAATACTTTTCTATATATTTTAAAAGCTAAGTTACGCCATCTGTTGACTCGTGATGTAAACTTATTCAAAGTCTTTATTTTGTTTTAAATTTAAAGTTTCCAAATACGGAAAGATTCTTTAATGTAAATTAGAAAGAATAAGATATAAGAAGAAACATTCTACATTAGTTAGTCATGATATATAATACTTCGATAAATCAATTTCATTTACGACCCTGGTCAATTTTATCAGTGTCAAAAACAGACAGCATGCGTTGAATCTAACTATAGTTTCAATGTATTTTTATGAATTAAAAGTACTGATGGTTTACTTCAATAAAATATTTTGTGCATTGTGTCTTTTATTAAACAGTCTCCTCTATATTTGATTTGGCATTAATTTTTTTTAATAGCTTAAAAATAAGAGGTGCGTAGAAGGCATATCATTGAGAGCTTATAACAAAATAAGCAAACACATAAATACAACAAAGAAAAATAAAAAGCTTTGTAGTAATTCATAATATTTTTGTAATGCTTATTAAAAGAATTACATTCCTTTCACGGATTTGACTCTCGAAATTATAAACTCTCAATGTACTTGACTACTTCCGACACATTCTACGCACCTGTCATTTTTAAGCTATTAAAAAAAATTAATGCCAAATCAAGTATACAGGAGACTGTCTAATAAAGGACCCAATGCACAAGATATTTTATTGAAGTAAACCATCAGTACTTTTAATTCATAAAAATGCATTGACATTCGTTAGATTCAACGCACACTGTCTGATTTTGACGCTGATGAAATTGATCAGCGTCGTAAATGAAATTGATTTATTGATATATTATACATCATAGTTAACTAGTGTAGAAGATCTCCTCTTATATCTGATTCTTTCTAATTTACGTTTAAGAATCTTTCCGAATTCGGAAACTTTAAATTTAAAACAAAATAATGTCTGAATAAGTTTACATCACGAGTCAATACATAGCACCACTTATGTTAGCTTTTAAAATGTATAGGAAAGTACTATGTATAGGCGTTAGCAACAAATCATTAGCATCATCTGGTGTTTGAGAGGTAAAACGATATACATTCGATCATTTTTGACCCCCAAAAATTGTTTCTTCCCGCTCGATTCCGCATCTAAGATTTACTTCATTTTTTAAACACAATCTAATGATTCATTCTGCAAAGTTTCATTAAAATCTTAAATAGTAAGGTTCGAGAGGTTTCCTTATCAGTGGAATTAAAAGAAACACAAGCAAAGGACAAGTAAAGAAATCATCAAAAAAAAATTCAACATCAAATTGATGTTTAAAAATATAAAAATTCAAACTAAGAATAAAAATAGAAATAAATTATTCCCTGCTAGCACAATGCTTAGCCTATAAAAGATTATTTTGTAAAGCAAACCTATCTACATTAACAAAATTAAATCTGCGTAATATAGATAACAAGAAAAAATTAGCATAAAAACGCACAAAATTAAATATTCCTTAGAAATATTCATTTAAATTGCTCCTATACAGTATTCTTCTTTATTCATCATAACCAAACGGTTGTCTTTATCCGACCTAGTAAAAAAACGAGTGTTTCTCCTTTCCTAAATTTTGTAAAATCCTAATTTCTTCTTTTAGATTTTTTTTTTTTTCAAAAATTTTTAAATTTAGCTAACTCTTTAACAAACTTTTCTTTTTCTGTAGTGTCACAGTTTATTTAGTTTATCTATATTTTTTTATTCGTGTCATATTTTTTCCGTCTTCACTGGTTTAACTTCCTTTGGTGTTTAAAACCAGATTTGAGACAAATGTTTATATATATATATATATATATATGTATTCCGCATAAACATTAATATCTATCATATTAACATATTCTTTTATATTTAAGACTTTATCTTATTGTAAGCTCACCATTTACCCTTTAAATAAAAAAAAACCTCTGTATTTATTCTACTTACTATATAATTTAAAATATTTTGAAACACAAATGTTTGCTGATTGATCTGAGACGAAATCTTATTGACGAAACGTAATTCTTCTGTAGATATAGTCAAAAAAGACTTCGAAAACTTATCTTTTCTCAATTCGTACGTCGCCATTTTTGTTTCGGGCGAGAGTCTTTCTCGCAGTTGTTGTAAACATGACATCAGTAACAGTTTCGTGTGATGTCTTCGGAAGGGATCTCGGATTGGCTAAGATACCCATACGTAAGATCACCGCATGAAGAGGCTATTTTGAAACAGAAACCGACTTGGGTGAAGACCCGAGAGGAAGGTTGGTGTTATTCAGAAAAGACATTACTTAAACTGATGTTTTTTCTTTCAATGTTCTCCGACCACCCTCATCTTTCGCCGAATATACTCATCTCCATTCCACATAATCATTTGCTCCGACTCTGGACACTTGAGTCTAAGTGCAAGGAACCAATCATCGAAATTTATGAAGGATTGAAAATACTTAATCTACTAGTGGAAAATCTGTGTTTCTTAGAGAAAATAAAAATTTAGAGCCCATCGAGTGTGAACTGTGTGACGCTGAACGGACCAAAAGAACAATGAGTGCAACTTCAACAGTATTGAACTTTGGAACGAGATGTTACAACCCTGAATTCCCCGTGTTCAGTATTTTCTCTTCTCGCGAAACAACAGCCCTCCGAATACACAGCCAAACTGTAAGTAACATTATTTTTCCTTATGTGATGTAGATTTTAACTTTTAAGAAGGATGCTACGAAGTTTTATTATCGGTTAGTTTTATCACATATAGGATATAGAAGACGACTCCATGAAAACAAAATCAATATAGATTTCTTTGTGTGTAATCTAAACTTAAAGATTGAGAATTTGAAGGAATAATCTTTTAGTAAATCTTTATATTAGCCTAATATTTTGTCATCTGAACTTTCAATTTATTTTTGTAATTTAAAACTAGTATTCTGTTAGAAGCTTTATTGAAGTATCAATTTATTAATTATTTTGCTTAGCTGGTTAGCTGCCAAGTGGAACCCCTTGCATGAGTCATACTAATTAAGTTTCATTCCTTAATTTCTTTGCCAATTGCTTATGCAAATAAAGTATCTCTATTTTTATGTCCTGACAAAAGACATCGTATAAAAGATATTTTAGCTTTTGTAAACATTTTGTTTAAACGTGGATTAGACTGTCAGCGAGCGATGCTTGGCAAGATTCATTCTATTTTATATTGAACATTCCAAATTTTGATATTGTATATTGCTAAGTCACTTAAAATAAGTTTTTCTTTATTTTTATCTTTACTTCATTGTAATAATCAACTTTTGTGTGAATACATTTTTATCTAATCTTTTGCCAGTGTTTGTGTGATTTGTTTTAAATTATTTAAAGGAAAAAGTGGGGATGCAGTTTCCCCGAGCCCAACAACTCCGCCCCCGCAGACCTAATGAAAAATTACCTTATCAAGAATCTCTATTGTTATCGATTAAGTAATATTTGTAATTTATTTTTAGTTATTTTTTTTAACTGTAACAATAGGATTTAGTTTGATAGAAGCTTCCTCCAATGTAACAATCGTTTTCATATCTAAATTGGTGTCTTGATCGTAAACATAGTCAAGACCTTTATTTAGTAATGCTATTACTCTAAGATTAAATCTTCGGTTGCTTAAATTTATAACATAATTTGAAACATTTTCACTATTACTAATTCTTAATCTTAATTTATTTAGCTTTCTTTTTTACTACTCCTATTTGTGTTTAGATATTTCTCATGATTCCATGTCATTATCTTCAGATACTTCTCTTTGGGAATTTTCCTAAATATCTGCGTATTTAGCGCCTCCTCTTCTTTCAATAACTTAGACACATAATTAGACTTACCTTTTAACTGCTCCTCAACTAATCTTTTCTTCAGCTTCCCTTCTAATTTCCTCAGTGTTTTTTGTTCTTACCAGGACAGGATTTCTTATTTCTAATGGCTTTAGGGTCCAATTTTTTGATACACATGTTTTTAAAAGTGTGTGTTGAGTTTTTGTAATGAATTACATCAGGAATAATGAAAAGGAAGGATTTGGTAGAAGAATATGGGACTTATGTCTACAAACTGATTGTGAAACATCAGAGGATAGTCGTCGAACTAGCAAAATGGGAAGAGCATAAATGACATGGAATCATGAAAAATATTTCAATACCAAAAAGAATAGTAAAAACAGAAAACTAAACAAATCAAGATTAAGATGCAGAACTGGCGAAAATGTTTCCGATTACGTTATAAATTTAATCCCAGAGAGTAGCATTACTAAATAAGGCTCGATTACGTTTATGACCAAGAAACCAATTTAGATGTGAAAACCAAAGTTACATTGGAGGAAGCTTCCAACAAACTCAATCCTAAAAAAAAAGAAAATTTTATTAAAGAGCTAGCAAAATTTAAAAATATGCCATTAAAAAAAGAACGAAATCTAAAGGAAGAAGAAATTAAGCTTCTAAAAAACTTAGGCAAGGATAAAAACTTGTTTTTTACTAAATCAGATAAACGCAACCATTTAGTAGTGATGAATAAAGAAGAATATCTGCACAAATTACATGAATTGGTAAAAGATGGCCACTAAGAAGAAATGAATAGCGACATCACTTTTAAACTATAATAAATTAAAAAAAAAACTAAAATCTTAGAGGACAGTAAATTAAAAATAATAATGAAAGAAATGAAATCCTTAAAGAAGCTTGTCATTCTCCTACTTTAGAAGGCAGAATTAAAATACATAAAGAAAATCACCCTATACGTCCTGTGGTCAATGCATAAGGTTCCCCTACGCTAAATCTTGCCAGAAAGTTGCCGAATGAAAGGGTAATTATTCAGAATACTGGAGATTTAGGAAATAAGGTCAACCATTTAATAAAAATAACAAGAGAAAGTTTCATCTAGTTTCCTTGGATATTGATAATATGTTTACAAATGTTCCTGTCGAAGAAACTTTCAGTAATTTTCGAAAAACAGGCTTTTGTTAATAGAGAGATTTTTGAAGAATTGACTGAAAAATGTCTGTTAAGCCCAGCACAGAATAAAAAAAAACAATTGCCTTTTCCAATTCATTTTTTTTTTTTTTTTACGGGGTGGATTAGGGAACAGCTGTTTCACTCTTCAACGAGATCATCAGCCCTAACCCGCCATCCTGGATGAAATGAATCAGAATGGCGTTGCCTATGGTGAAGTCATCAGCCAGCCTGGCTATGGCTTCCCAAAGGCGAAAAGGCAATAAACAAAATTTCCAAAAAGCCGAGAGGCAATATTGGAAATATTCCCTACAACTAGTAGGCGAATAACAATAAATAACAAAAACACAAAAAGGAGAAACAAAAAACACGGCTACATTTAAGCAAACGAAGGGTTAACTTGCTGACAAATTATGGGAGGCCATAGCCAGGCTGGCTGTTGACTTCACCATAGGCAACGCCTTTCTGATTCATTTCATCGAGGGTGGCGGGTTAGGGCTGATGATCTCGTTGAAGAGTGAAACAGCTGTTCCCTAATCCACCCCGTAAAAATGAATCGGAAAAGGCAATTGTTTTTGTTTATTCTGTGCTGGGCTTAACAGACATTTTTCAGTGAATTTGTTAGCACGTTAACCCTTCCTTTTGCTTAAAAGAGAGATTTTTGCTAAAGTATAATTTAAATGAAAAAAGTTTCATAGAAATGACTGAATTTGTAACAAAGAATACCTATTTCAAACATGATAGGAAAATTTTCAAAGAAGCCTAAGGTTTCCCAATGGGCAAACCAATTTCGGGAAGCTTATGTAACTTATATTTGAATCATTTTGAAAGTAAATTGTTAAATGAGAAACAGAACAAACAAAAATTTGAGGATTTTCGTTATGTAGATGATGTTTTACTATTTTGGTTTGGAATCCTTCGCCAATTTGATAACTTTCTTTGAAAATTTTAAATAAAAGGAATAAAGAGTTAAAGTTTAAACAAGAAATTGAAGTAAATAATGAATTAAACTTCTTACAAGGAATTAAACTTCTTAAGCCCGCATGGGGGCATAAAAATTTAATTTGTTATAACTTCTTAACAAATGGAGATAGAATAAAAATTGCAACGCATTTATGTTACTTCCATACATGACTACCATGTGTGTCAATATGAACTGAATCCGTCAACTAATTTCAAAATGGTGGATCCAAAAACCTAAAGTTATAGCACTTTCAATGGAAAATAGGCTCATCCAACCCTAACTGAAAACCGATTGATAGGTGGCAGCACACGACAGGCAAGACAGGGCAGTTACAGCAATTTGATAACAGATAGCGCCTATGTGCGCAGCCAAATAAAACCAATAAACTTACTGTTTAAATCTCCTTAAACTTGTCTTGACCTTCAACATGGCTTCCCTGGAAGGTGTGACAAAACATTTAATATCACTGCTCCCATCTCCATCTGCCGACTGTGAAACAACATCAATGGTTATTCGAATCGCAGAAAGAGCCGTTCAATTTATAAAGAATATGATCACTTTGGATGCGGAGTTTGATAACATTCGTATTACGGTAGCTGTCCGGGATAACGTTGACGATGTCTGCTGGGAACCTGAACCTGATTTACCCACGGAGGCAAAATGCACCAAATTCTCCAGCGAGCAGAAGGATCGTCTTGTGGAGGTGTATGATACGACTTTGAAGACAGGCAAAAACGCCTTGAATGCTGCACAGAAACTAATTTCACAACCCATTAGTCGAGTTGAGATTAACAGATATCGAAGACTTTCAAGATTGGAGAAAATTCAAGCTGTTCGTGAGCATGTCAAGATGATGTTTGATGCCAAAAGGGCTGAAAAACTTCCCGTGAAAAGAATTACCTTCAGGCTTGAGATGTTGAAAAAGCCCGCGAGATTGGCTTTGACTGCTTCAAAGCATCAGAATCGTGTGGAAAAAGTGTGAAGTTGAAATTGCACATTTCGAGCCATAAGGTCAATAAGTTTATGACTCTTAATTAGTTGAAATCCAGAAAGTATGATCAAGCAATAATTTGATCAATGATCAATCAATCAATAACAATGATCAAACAATAAACATTTTCATTGTTAACATTTTATAAAGTTTTTGTTTTTGTTAATTTTGTTAATCAGTGTAACTTATAAAATTTGCAAAATAAAATATTTAAGTAAATTTGACTGAAAACTTACTTACAGTTATCTTTTCTGTTTTTATAAATTTTATATAGTTATATAGTTATAACTATACAGGGTGTTTCAAAAATACACGGCATAATTTCAGGTATGTATTTCCCACATGTAGACAATCAAAATAGTTCATTACAACATATGTCCGGAAATGCTTCATTTCCGAGTTATGGCCTTCACAACATTGAAAATCACCGGAACGTTTTTCGTTCCGCCGGTCGTTGCCATTACAGAAGATGTTCAAAATGACCACCTCCTGCTTGAATACAGACCTCACATCGATGTCTCAATGACCTGCGAACACGATCCCACACTCCAGGAATGTTGCGTATGTCCTCAGAACGTGCCACAATTCGATTCCGAAGGGATTCCAAATCAGGCACCGGAGACGAATAAACCAATGATTTTAAATGGCCCCACAAGTAGAAATCGAGAGGGTTCAGATCAGGTGAGCGTGGAGGCCAAGCAATTGGGCCACCTCTACCTATCCATCGATCAGGAAACGTTCGATCCAAGTACCGGCGAGCCGTACGACTGAAGTGTGCAGGAGCGCCGTCATGCAAGAAGTGAGCGTGCTGACGATCGATCAGTGGAGTGTCGTCATAAACATGAGGTATGGTGTTTTCCAGGAAGTTTGTGTACGCCTGCCCCGTAAGTCTGTTTACAAGTACATGGGGTCCAACTAATCGATCACCAATGATACCGGCCCACATGTTGAGGGAGAACCGCACCTGGTGATGAGATACAACAGTTGCATTTGGGTTTTCATACGCCCATACATGCTGATTGTGGAAATTTGTTATGCCATCTCGTGTGAACTGTGCTTCATCTGTAAATAATACTAAGGCAGGAAAGTTCGGATTTGCAGCACACTGCTGCAAGAACCACTGACAGAACCTAACTCGTGCAGGGTAATCTGCTGGTGACAGCGCCTGTACACGTTGCAAATGATAAGGATACAATTGATGCTCTTTCAGCAGTCTCCAGACAGTCGTATGGGGAACATTCACTTGCAACGCTAACCTTCGTGTGCTGACAGAAGGAGTTCTGTTCACAGTCTCCAGAATCTCCTCCTGTTCTTCTGGAGTTGTAGACCTTGGTCGTCCCCTTCCCAATCCAGGAGAGTGAAATTTTCCATACTCGCACAGACGGTGATGGAGACTTACAAATGTCTTCCGATCTGGACATTGTCACTGTGGGTACCTCTCCTGGTACAAACGACGAGCCAGCGCAGCATTGCCGTCTGCCTTACCGTACATGAAGTGCATCTCTGCCAGCTCCTGATTTGTGTACATGACACACAGTCGAACGCCAAACACACCACTGAATTTAACCTTCGCCTCGGAATGATCTGTCGGAGTGCCCTCTTAATGTGTCCTTTGACGGCAACGACCTGCGGAAAGAAAAACGTTCAATGAGACATCGATGTGAGGTCTGTATTCAAGCAGGAGGTGGTCATTTTGAACATCTTCTGTAATGGCAACGACCGGCGGAACGAAAAACGTTCCGGTGATTTTCAATGTTGTGAAGGCCATAACTCGGAAATGAAGCATTTCCGGACATATGTTGTAATGAACTATTTTGATTGTCTACATGTGGGAAATACATACCTGAAATTATGCCGTGTATTTTTGAAACACCCTGTATAATTTTATATAGTTTATAACAAATTAAAGTTTTTACGCCCCCATGCGGATATCTCGAAATCTATTAAGCGGAAATGAAAATGAATATCAAATTCGGACTCAATGTTGAAAAGTCTATAAATTGACCCATAAACCAATATCAACTTCAGAGTAACACTTCGCGACGTTCCCTTGTTAGATGTTAAATTGATCAATGAAAATAACAAAATTAAGATGGAGCATTTTATAAAAGATTATCAGAGTGACAATGTAGTGAATATTCATTCAGGAAATAGAATTAACTTAAAAAACAATGTAGTAAAAAAGATTATAAGAATAGTTGATAGAAATACGTAAAGAATAAACTTTTTAAAAAAAATAATAGATATGACAAATATTTTAAAGAAAAATAATTACTCAGAAAAATTACTTAGTGACCAAATAAGATATTACAATGCATTCAAAATAAAAGAAGTGGAAAAGTTTGGGAATAAAGTAATTGTAACATATCTTAAAGAAAATAGTATATTTTAAAAAAATTAGTAATAGTGACAGACAAAATGAAATGGGAGTTATATACACAATTGACGTTTGAATGTATGGTGAGTTTTATATCGTAATGACAAAAATAACGTTTACGGAACATAATTTTATTTGGACACGGAAGTGCTTTAAAAAACAAAAACATGCATGTTTCACACATTGCGGACCATTGCTTAAAAAGGGGTCACATAATGAGTAGTAATATGAAAACTTTATACAAAGAAAAGGATTCAAGAATTAGGAAAATTTTAGAAAGTTGTATATTAAAAAATATTAAAGAAAGAAATTTCAATAAGTATGAAGGGACGAACGTAGATTCTTCCACAGTTATATTATTAAGGAATATAGTAAAAACTGATCTGAATGAAACAGTTATAATAGATGTACTTAATTATTGATATTATTATAATTTTTGGTAAGTAACAAGTAAGGTTCTAAATTGTTTTAGCATAATAAAGAATTTAAATAGGTTGATATGCCATTGTAACAACAATTGAAATTATTGCATAAATATGCTTCAAATTCTTTTTATGTTTAACCCACTTCGTTATATTATTTTCCAAAATAGAATAATGTTTGCTTGAGAAATGGAAGACAAAACAAAATTTTCCGAAAATTTACGTAATATTTAATAAAGCAAATTTATATTCTAAATATGTTGTGTCTGAGATTTTGTAATGAAATATATCAGGAATAATAAAAAGGAAGGAGTTAGTGAAAGAATTTGGAAAATGTACATTATGTCTATGTTTGCTTTAAAAATTAATCTTTCAAACGTTTATCATTGTGCTAGCGGGGATTAATTTATTCAATTATTATTCTGAATTTGAATTTTTATGTTTTTAAGCATTATTTTGATATTAATTTATTTTTATGTTTTGTTTATTTCTCCTTTGTTTAAGTTTCTTTTAATTCCACTGAGCTCATAGCTTTGTATCTCTTGAATTAATCGAATAGATTACATCTCTATTACCTACAAACAGATGGTCGTGGACTCCCAGTACTAAAATTCCAAAACCAGCTTAGTGAATATTTAACTTTGTGCGTTTTTATGCTTATTTTTTTCTTATCTATATAAGGCAGATTTAATTTTGGTATTACGGATGTGCTTGCATTTACAAAATAAACATTCATTGGCGAAGCATTGTGCCAGCGGGTATTAATTTATTAATATTTTTATTCTTAGTTTGTATTTTTATGTTTTTAAACGTTATTTTGCTGTGGATTTTTAGGCTTCTGATAGGAAGCCTTATAATCCCGCTTTGTCCGTCCGTCTGTGGACAAGTTTCATTAAAATCTCATTAAATTATCATTAAGCACAACAATCCCGACAATCGCAACAACTACGCTTTTTGCAGTAGCAGCAATCACATTTATAATATTAAGGAACACAGCTCAGTATCTATTGAATTAATTGAAGAGATGACATTAATAACCTATACACAATTGATGTTACATTCCCGATACGAAAATTCCAAAAACACCTTGCTGAACATTTAATTTTGTGCTTTTTTATGCTAATTTGTTCTTTTGATTTATAATATGAACGTTCAATTTTGTTATTATGTGTATATTTGCTTTACAAATTAATCTTTCATAAGCTAAGCATTGTGCTAGCGGAGATTAATTTATTGCAATTTTTATTCTTAATGTTAATTTTTTTTATGTTTTCTTTATTTCTCCTTTGTTTATGTTTCTTTTGATTCCACTGAGCTCATAGCTTTGTATCTCTTGAATTAATCCAGTAGATTACATCTCTATATGTTTATGTTTATTTTATTAGTCCTTTGTTTATGTTGCTTTTGATACCACTAAGCTCATGCCTTTTGTAGATTTTCAAAAGTATATATTCAATAGCTTATTTCATTTTTGAAAATGGCAAATTACAATTTGTGGAAAATATTATTCAGTCAAAAATTAAAGTGAAATATTAAAGGCGTTAATAGCGTTTGTAATTGCCAAGATTACAACAATATATATCACGTGCAACCAAGGCGCGCGCAACAAAGACAGGATGATGCGTCGCCTTGGTGATGAAAAAAGAACATGAAGTAAAAAAAAAAGCGGAAGGACAGGTCAATATACATTCCTGACAGAAAATGGATCAAAGATTGATAAAAGATCCATGATTACTAATTAAAAGTTAAGTAAAGCAAGCTCTACTAAAGAAGAATGAATCGAAAAGGTTATTCATCGAGTTATAGTATAAATATTAATAAGCTATTTAATATGTTTCCAGAACGAGCCCACCTTTAGGGCTAAGAGTTATAGAAACTGTGTATTGAAGACGATGCCGGCATTTTCTTTGAATGATGACTGAAAGTCCATAAAGCAAGCTGTACGTATTGAGGAACCAACCGAACTATCTATGTTTTATTCGTGTGCATTATCAAGTCATAAACTATGTGGATTCATTCTTTCCATTATTTTAACAAGGACATAATTAAACACCACGAACACTCAAGACACAGAACTGATTAAAGTAACAGTTTTAAATAGATTGAGGAAACATTAGTTCGAGGAATTGATCAAGATTCTATAAGTGACATACATATAGATTTCATGTACTTTAACTGCGTGATTAACGAACGATTTAAAAGATAGTGTTGGTATCAAAGTGATTCGAATATATTAGTGTTAATCAATTTAGGAAGACAAGAACATTATGCTAATTTGTTTGTTCACATAAGTGAAAGCCGTTCACACAAGTGAAAGCTATACGTTGTCCAATAAACATTGATTTATTTATAGAAGCAGTTTAAATATTAACGCATATGCCATTTAGGTTCAATCATTTTTTGTTATGATTATATGTGTACTATTGTCTCATTTAACTTAAAACAAAAAACAAAAATACACTCTGAATATATTATTTATAAATATATTAAATCCCATCTATACCTTTGTATTTCTTAAATTAATGCAAGAGATGACATCTATAACCTATAAACAGTTGGTCTTTGATACCTAGTACGAAAATTCCAAAAACAGCTTAGTGAATATTTAAATTTGTGCCCCTTTCTGCTATCTTTTTCTTATTATCTATATTATTCAGGGTTCATTTTGTTATTATGTGTATGTTTGCTTTACAAATTAATCTTTCATAAGGAGACGACACACCGTGTATCTTTCAAAAGTGAGTGCCCTTTTGTGAGACGAAAGTACATATGAAATACTTGAAAAATATATATATATATATATACATATTGGGGCCAATGCCCCATAGATTTCGAGATATTCGGCGTTATTTTCGTCGATATTAGCTTCCTGCTATCGTAATATACCTTTGGTTTCGTATGCATAACGTTATCTCGCCGGCCCTTAGATTCAAGGTATCCCGTGCAGGTTACTATGTATTTTTTTTAAATTTCATATTATTTTATTTTTACTTATTAACTAAACTTTTTTTTTCATGTTGTGATGATACTCTTTTACTGTTTGTATTTAAAAAATTTTCGTTTTGCTTTTTATTTTAGGAAAAATTTAGTTTTTATGTAAGAGTTTTAAATGTAATACTTCAGTAACGGAATTTTATTTTTTCCTATTATAAAAAAAAAACAAAAAAAAAAAAACAAAGGTTATCTTCTCGTTAATTTTGGTTTATAATTAGAAGTATTTTAATTCAGAAAAATAATGTAAAATATACACTTTATATAATTGCTTAAGTAACTAAACTTTTTTCAATATGCTAATGCTCATATCATACGAAAAAAAAAGTTGTTTTTTTTTAAAGAAATAATTTGCTTGGCAGTGCTGACAAGTGCTTGATCATTATATGGATCTTAAGAGTTAATATATCTTTTCTTGCGTTTTCTTTCTCAAAGCAAAACATCTTTCAATAATTGCAACTTTCTTTTATACTTGAACAAAGGGATCTTTTTTTCAATGTTCAGCTTGGTTTGCTATAAGTTTATTCATCACTTTTTTAATCTAAATATGCAACACGCATGGAACTATAATGCATTTAATCCATTAACAACCGCATGTGTTTATCATTATTGCAAACGTGTAATCTTTCTAGCTTTGAGGGAAAAAAAAAACCCAAAAAACAAGAAAAGTTATTATATATTAACTCTTTAAGATACACAAAATCATCAACACTGTCAGAGCACTGCGAAGCAAAATATTCCTTAATTTTTTTTTTTATGATATGAGTATTAGCATTTTAAAAAAAAGGTTTAGTTACTTAAGTAATTATATACAGTATATGTTTTACTTTATTTTTCTGAATTAAAGTACTTCTAATTAAAGTCCAAAATTAACGAGAATAATAAATTTCTTTTTTTTTTAAAATAAGAAAAAATAAAATTCAGTTACTGATAATACATTTAAAACTCTAACATAAAAACTTAATTTTTCCTAAAATGAAAGCAGAACTGAATTAATTTTAAACACAAACAGTAAAAGAGTATCATCACAACACGATAAGAAAAAAAAAAGTTTAGTTAATTTAGTAACTAATTAATTAAAAACTAAAGTTAACGAGAATATTATTTATTTACTTCTATTCTTAAATTGGTTTTCTGTGTAATATTAATAACATAAACGTAAAAAACTTACATTATCATAAAGAAAGAAGTAAAAAAAAAAAAAAACCTAAAATAAAATAAAAAAAAAAACAGAGAAAAAACAAAAAAAAAGAAAGTAAACATAAAATACAATAAAAAAAAATACATACCATCCTGCAAGGGATCCAAAACGGAGAACCCTGGATCTAAAGGCCGGCGAGATTCCGTTACGTCCACAAATAATAAGGGAATACTTGGATATCGACGAAAATAACGCATAATAACTCGAAATCTATGGATCATTTGTCCCAATATGTATGTATGTATATATTTTTCAAGTACTTCATCTGAACTTTGATTTCACAAAAGGACACTCACTTTTGAAAGATAAAGTGTGTCGTCTCCTTGTTAGTGAACATTTAATTTTGTGTATTTTTATGCTAATTTTTTCTTGTGATTAATAATATGCATGCTTAATTGTGGTATTATGTGTATCTTTTCTTTACAAATTAATCTTTTATAAGCTAAGTATTGTGCTAGCGGGGAATAATTTATTGATATTTTTATTCCTAATTTGTATTTTCATGTTTTTAAAAATTATTTGAAAAAAATTTTTTTTTTTTTTTGATGTTTTGTTTATTTGTGCTATGTTTAAGTTGCTTTTGATTGCACTGAGATCATACCTTTGTATCTCCTGAATTAATCCAAGAGATGACATACATAAACTACAAAAACTTGATACAGTGAAATCTCCAGTAACGGACACTCCCGAAAAGTGGACACCCCCCAATAGCGGACAATTTTGCAATCTCCAGACCCTTAATATAGACGTTTCCATGTATTGACCTCCGATTAGCGGACACTCCCAATAACGGACAACATTCTACAGAAAATGAACGATCTTGTGTTGTTTTTCAAAAGCAATAGAATTAGGCTACAGTAATACGTAGCGTCCAGAGGAAATTTTGAAATTATGGATCACGAACTCCAACGAAAACTCCAAACACATCAAAGTTCGGAAACAGAGACAAGTGCGATCGACTCTATTGTCTTCGATTGGTTTTGTGCTGCACGAGCAAAAAACATTCCCATTAGTGGGCCATTATTGCAAGAAAAGGCGTTAGAAGCAAAGGGGACTCTGAAGGCCTTGCAAAGTTAAACAATTTAAATATTAATATTGAGAAACATGTTTTCAATGCAAAAAAGAAAAGTTGACTGATTACTTTAGTTAATAAAATTAGTTTTCTAATCCGTTTGTCTTATCTAAAATAATGACAAAATTAATGCTGTAATTAATTTTGTTATTATTTTAAGTAAGACTAATGGATTAGCATTCATTTAAAAAGGAATATAGTAAACAGTTTTCAATTGTTCATATTTTCTGTAGGGTAATGTTAATTGTAGAAATTTAAGATTTTACGTAATTTTTCATTAAATGACATGCTATAAGCTAACAAATGAAAAAAAGATAGTCCTCCTCAATAGCAGACACCTCCCAATAACGGACGAAACTTCCGGTCCCGTGACTGTCCGCTATTCGGAGGTTTCACTGTATTTGATTCCCAGTATGAAAATTCCAAAAATAGCATAGTGATTATTAACTTTGTATCTTTTTATGCTATTTTTTTTCTTGTTAAATATATTACACAGGTAATTTTGTTATTATCTGTATGTTTGCTTTACAGATTAATCTTTCGTAAGCTAATTATAGGCACCGTGCACAGATGGCCGATTTCGACTACAGCTCCATTGGCGGCTATTGCAGTCCCAACTGTTGGGACGCGGCAGCCATATTTCCTTTTCTAAAATATAGCTTGTTGTTACCCTTCTACTTTTACAAATCTTTTTCAAAGTAATTTA